>WNGS01002806.1:66670-81222 GCA_020271785.1 Procambarus virginalis | reverse complement strand
CTCACCACCCACCCTCCCTCCCCCTCCCCTCCACCCCCCCAAGCCCTTCCTCCTCCCCAGTCCCTCCCCGTACCAGATCCTCCAAGCTCCCGCTCACACCCCAGAACCCACAGGTCCCCCCAGAGGAGAAGCAGAAAAGAGTCAGTTTCAGGGTAATGTACTCGAACATAGATGGGATCACAACAACAGAGACAAGTGACTAAGGGAAAGAACACAAGAAGTGAACCCAGATGTAATCGGACTCACTGAGAACAAACTCTCTGGAATCATAACGAATGCTGTGTTTCCCCAGGAGTACACAGTAATAAGGAAAGAGAGGGAAGGTAGGGGAGGAGGCGGAGTGGCCCTACTCATGAGAAAGGAATGGAGTTTTAAGGAGATGGCTATCCCGGGCTGTGAGGGTTTCAGAGACTACATAGCAGGCACCATGACAATGGGAGGACCAAGAATAGTAGTAGCAGTAATATATAACCCTCCACCAAATGACAGAAGACCCAGTCAAGAGTATGAAAACAACAACATGGCAGTTAACACTATAATTGAGAGGGCAGCCTCTGCTGCCTGTAGAAATAGATCCCACCTGCTCATCATGGGGACTTCAATCACGGAAGATTTGATTGGGAGAACAAGGAACCGCATGGCAGCGAGGATACGTGGAGAGCCAAACTACTGGAGGTGGTGACTAGAAACTTCTTAACCCAGCATGTCAGAGAACCCACAAGGATGAGAGGAAATGACGAACCAGCGAGACTCGACCTGGTCTTCACCCTGAACGACTCTGACATAAGAGAAATCGGTTTTGAGGCCCCAGTAGGGATGAGCGACCACAGTGTATTGGAGTTTGAATACCTGATTGAAGAAGGGTTATTGAACTCGAGGAGAGATACTGAAACCAAAAGGTTAGCATACCGAAAGGGAAACTATGAGGAGATAAGAAAATTCCTAACAGACATAGCATGGGAAACAGAGCTCAGGGAAAAGACGGCCCAAGATATGATGGACTACATCACGCAAAAGTGCAAGGAAGCAGCAAACAAGTTTGTCCCAGTCCAAAAGGAAAACAGTGAAATGAAGATGAGAAACCCATGGTTTAATCAGAGATGTAGGCTAGCTAAGCAACAAAGTAAAAGGGCATGGAGAAACTATAGGAATAACAGGACACTGGAGAGCAGAGAAAGATACCAGAATGCCAGGAATGAATATGTCAGGATGAGAAGAGAGGCGGAAAGACAATACGAAAACGACATCGCAAGCAAGGCAAAGACTCAGCCTAAATTGCTGCATAGCCACATCAGGAGAAAAACAACAGTAAAGGAACAGGTTATGAAATTAAGGATAGGGGCAGAAGGATTCACTACAAACGACAAGGAAGTATGTGAGGAACTGAATAAGAAATTCCAAGAGGTCTTCACCCTAGAACAAGGAGAAATCCCAGAGTTAAGAGAGGGATAGCTAACCAGGAACCACTGGAAGAGTTTGAGATTACAAGCGGGGAAGTAGAAAGTGTTTACTAGAGTTGGATGTGACAAAGGCTATAGGCCCAGATGGAATCTCTCCTTGGATACTAAGGAAGGAGCAGAAGAACTGTGCCTACCACTCTCCATAGTGTATAACAAATCTCTGGCAACAGGGGAACTGCCAGAAATTTGGAAAGCAGCTAATGTAGTCCCGATATACAAGAAAGGGGATAGACAGGAGGCACTGAATTACAGGCCAGTGTCCCTAACCTGCATACCATGCAAGCTGATGGAGAAGATTGTGCGAAGAAAGCTAGTGGAACACCTGGAGCGAAGGAACTTTGTAACACAGCATCAACATGGGTTCAGGGATGGCAGGTCCTGCCTCACAGGGTTACTTGAATTCTACGACCAGGCAACAAAAATAAGGCAAGAAAGAGAAGGGTGGGCAGACTGCATATTTTTGGATTGTCAGAAAGCCTTTGATACAGTGCCACACAAGAGGCTAGTGAAAAAGCTGGAGATGCAGGCTGGAGTGAAAGGGAAGGTACTCCGTTGGATACAGGAGTACCTAAGCAACAGGAGACAAAGAGTCAGTGTGAGGGGTGAGGTCTCAGATTGGCGAGACGTTACGAGTGGAGTCCCGCAGGGGTCAGTCCTTGGACCTATACTGTTTCTGATATATGTAAATGATCTCCCAGAGGGTATAGAATCGTTTCTCTCAATGTTTGCCGATGATGCAAAAATTATGAGGAGGATTGAAACTGAGGACGATAGTAGGAGGCTACAAGACGACCTAGACAGACTGAGTGAATGGTCCAACAAATGGCTGTTGAAGTTCAACCCGAGTAAATGCAAAGTAATGAAACTAGGCAGTGGAAACAGGAGGCCAGACACAGGATACAGAATAGGAGATGAAGTACTTAATGAAACGGACAGAGAGAAAGATCTAGGAGTTGATATCACACCAAACCTGTCTCCTGAAGCCCACATAAAAGGATAACATCTGCGGCATATGCGAGGCTGGCTAACATCAGAACAGCGTTCAGGAACCTGTGTAAGGAATCATTCAGAATCTTGTACACCACATATGTAAGACCAATCCTGGAGTATGCAGCCCCAGCATGGAGCCCGTACCTTGTCAAGCACAAGACGAAGCTGGAAAAAGTCCAAAGGTATGCCACTAGACTAGTCCCAGAACTAAGAGGCATGAGTTACGAGGAAAGGCTGCGGGAAATGCACCTTACGACACTGGAAGACAGAAGAGTAAGGGGAGATATGATCACAACCTACAAAATCCTCAGAGGAATCGACCGGGTAGACAAGGACAAACTATTCAACACTGGGGGGACGCGAACAAGGGGACACAGGTGGAAACTGAGTACCCACATGAGCCACAGAGACGTTAGAAGGAACTTTTTCAGTGTCAGAGTAGTTAACGGATGGAATGCATTAGGCAGTGATGTGGTGGAGGCTGACTCCATACACAGTTTCAAGTGTAGATATGATAGAGCCCAGTAGGCTCAGGAATCTGTACACCAGTTGATTGACAGTTGAGAGGCGGGACCAAAGAGCCAAAGCTCAACCCCCGCAAGCACAAATAGGTGAGTACAAATAGGTGAGTACACACACACACACACACACACACACACACACACACACACACACACACACCCACACACACCACACACACACACACCACACACACACACACAGCACCAGTTGATTGACAGTTGAGAGGCGGGACCAAAGAGCCAAAGCTCACCCCCGCAAGCACAATTAGGCGAGTACAGCAGTGTGCGCGCGCGCGGGTGCGTGTGTGGTAATAAGTGAGTACAAAACAACAACTTCCCCAACAAGTGTGGCAAACTTTAACTCAAAAACTTTGATCGCAACTTATAATAGTTTTTCGTAATAATAGTTGGCCGTATCGACAAATGGGTTTACAGGCAATATTGCGCGATTGAAACTTGTAGCTTAAGCAACTTAGTTTCTTAATGAACATTAGACGTACAAGTGGACGTAAAGAACTCTAATGGTTTTGACGCTAATTACTTGATGCTTGTTCAGGCCTTACGAGGGGACGGGTGGATGATTCACGGGTGGATATATGGGTAGGGGGTCGATGGATGATTGGGAGGGGGGAGGGTCATGTGTGGGTGTGTAGATAGATGTATAGATGGGTGGGTGAAATGGTGAATAATTACCATATTAACTTATACACTTCATTGTGAGTTTGTATGCGATTATTTGGAGCCCATGAATATATTTACAAATTTACATATACAACACGAATATACACTCGCTAAGGCAAAAGACAATATACGCGCACGCACGATGGAGAAGATCGTGAGGAAAAGGCTCGTAGAGCATCTGGAGGAAAATAACTTTATAATGCACCACCAATATGGGTTCAGGGATGGTAAATCGTGCCTCACAGGTTTAATAGAATTCTATGACCAGGCAACAAAAATTAGGCAGGAAAGAGAAGGTTGGGCCGACTGCATTTTCCTGGACTGCCAGAAAGCCTTTGACACAGTACCCCATAAAAGGCTGTTAAAAAGTTTGAGCAACAGGCAGGAGTAAAAGGGAAGATGCTCCAGTGAATAAGGGTGTACGTAAGCAACAGGAAACAGCGAGTAACGGTGAGGGGGGAGACATCAGAGTGGCGAGATGTCACCAGCGGAGTCCCACAGGGCTCAGTACTTGGACCCATCCTGTTTCTAATATATGTAAACGATCTTCCGGAGGGTATAGACTCGTTCCTCTCAGTGTTTGCTGATGATGCAAAAATTATGAGAAGAATCAAGACGGATGAAGATAGACAGAGACTACAGGACGACCTGGACAAACTGGAGGAATGGTCTAGAAAATGGCTTGTAAAGTTCAACTCAGGAAAGTGTAAGGAAAAGAAATTAGGCGAAGGGAGCAGGAGGCTGAAGACAAGGTATCATCTGGGAGGTGAAATCCTTCAAGAGTCAAATAGAGAGAAAGATCTGAGTGTCGATATCACACCGAACCTGTCCCCAGAGGCCCACATCAAAAGAATATCATCAGCGGCATATGCTAGACTGGCCAACATAAGAACAGCCTTTAGAAACTTGTGTAAGGAATCGTTCAGGACCCTGTATACCACTTATGTAAGACCAATCCTGTCTGACATAAGTATACAGACAGGATTGTCTGACAATTCTTTTGATCTCATCACTGGTGAGATCAAATTCCTCCAAGGTTGCTTGGTTTACCTCCTCATTTAGTGCAGGGGCTTCTCCTTGTTCTTTCGTGAAGACCTCCTGGAATCTCTTGTTGAGTTCTTCACACACCTCCTTGTCATTCTTTGTGTATCTGTTCTCCCCTTTTTTCAGTTTCATCACTTGTTCCTTCACTGCTGTTTTCCTCCTGATGTGGCTGTGGAGCAGTTTTGGTTGGGTCTTGGCTTTACTCGCGATGTCATTTTCATACTCTCTCTTCTTCAATTCTCACTCTGAGGTACTCATTTCTGGCCCTCTGGTATCTCTTCCTGCTTTCCGGTGTTCTGTTATTCCTGTAATTTCTCCATGTTCTTTTACTCAATTGCTTCGCTACCTTACATTCCTGGTTGAACCATGAATTCTTCTGTTGCTTTTCGTTTTTCTCCTCTTGGGCCGGGATAAAGCTATCTGCAGCTTTCTGGCATTTCTGGGTGACATAATTCATCATATCCTATAGTCTTCTCTCTAAGTTCCGTTTCCCATGATATTTCCCTTAGGAAGTTCCTCATCTCGTTATATTTTCGCTTTCGGTAATTTTGTCTTTTTCCCTTCCGATCCCATCCTTGGATAGGTTATTCCTTCCTCCACCTACTCAAATTTCAATACGCTGTAGTCACTCATTCCTATGGGGGCTTCAAATTTGATTTCCTTTATTTCTGACTCTTTCAAGGTGAATATCAGGTCGAGTCCAGCTGGTTCGTCATTGCCTCTCATTCTTGTGGGTTCCTTGATATGTTGGATCAGAAAGTTTCTTGTTGCCACTTCCAAGAGTTTAGCTCTCTATGTATCTGCACCACCATGTGGGTCTCCATTCTCCCAGTCTATCTTTCCATGGGTTGAAATCGCCCATGATTAAGAGTCTGGAGCCATTCCTGCAGGCAACTAAAGCTGCTCTCTCTATTATATTAATGGTTGCCATGTTGTTCCTATCAAACTCCTGTCTGAGTCTTCTGTCATTTAGTGGAGGGTTGTAAATGACCGTAACTATTATCTTGGGTCCACCAATTATCATGGTTCCTGTTATGTAATCTCTAAATCCGTCACAGCCCGGAATTTCCATCTCATCAAAACTCCAGTCCTTCCTTATCAGCAGGGCCACTCCTCCGCCTCCTCTCCCCTCCCTCTCTTTCCTTACTATATAGTAGTCCTTTGGAAACACGGCATCTGTTATGACTCCTGAAAATTTTGTTTCCGTTAGTCCTATTACATCAGGGTTTTCTTCCTGCGCCCTTTCTGCCAGTTCACTTGCTTTACTGGTAATCCCATCGATGTTTGAGTACATTACCTTGAAGCTCTTTCCTATACCCATTTTCAACCTCCCTCCCTACAAGTGTAGGAAGTTGTTCCATGGGCAGGGCTACTTGGGTAGGCTCCTCCTCCTCCTGTAGGGAAGTTGCCAGGGGTTCAGGAAGGAGGTGGGGAGGGGGATGGAGGGCTTAGGTCTTGCTCAGGCCTCCTTGGGACAGGAAGAAGTCCTGAGGATGGGGGGGGGAGGGAGTGCTTGGGGTGAGGGCACTCCCTCCTGTGGTGTAGTCCTGTGTGTGTGCGTGCATGCGCGTGCGTGCGCGTGCGTGCGCGTGCGTACTCACCTAATTGTGCTTGTGGGGGTTGAGCTCTGGCTCTTTGGTCCCGCCTCTCAACTGTCAATCAACAGGTGTACAGGTTCCTGAGCCTACTGGGCTCTATCATATCTACATTTGAAACTGTGTATGGAGTCAGCCTCCACCACATCACTGCCTAGTGCATTCCATTTACTAACTACTCTGACACTGAAAAAATTCTTTTTAATGTCTCTGTGGCTCATTTGGGTACTCAACTTCCACCTGTGTCCCCTTGTGCGTGTGCCACCCGTGTTAAATAATCCATCCTTGTCTACCCTGTCAATTCCCCTGAGAATTTTGTATGTGGTGATCATGTCTCCCCTAGCTCTTCTGTCTTGCAGTGACGTGAGGTGCAATTCACGTAGTCTGTCCTCATAACTCATGCCTCTTAGTTCTTGGACTAGCCTAGTGGCATATCTCTGAACTTTTTCCAGCTTCGTCTTGTGCTTGGCAAGGTACGGACTCCATGCTGGGGCCGCATACTCCAGGATTGGCCTTACATATGTGGTATACAAGATTCTGAATGATTCCTTACACAGGTTTCTGAAAGCAGTTCTGATGTTAGCCAACCTGGTGGCTGGCTGTGGAGCCGGTGGCTGAGCGGACAGAACACTGGACGCGTGTTCCTGTGGTCTCAGGTTCGATCCCGGGCGCCGGCGAGAAACAATGGGCAATTTCTTTCACCGTAATGCCCCCTGTTACTTAGCAGTAAATAGGTACCTGGGAGTTAGTCAGCTGTCACAGGCTGCTTCCTGGGGGTGGAGGCCTGGTCGAGGACCGGGCCGCGGGGACACTAAAAGCCCCGAAATCATCTCAAGATAACCTCAAGAAGATAGCCTCGCATAGGCCGCTGATGTTATTCTTTTTATGTGGCTTCGGGAGACAGGTTTGGCGTGATATCAACTCCTAGATCTTTCTCTCCATCCGTTTCGTGAAGGACTTCATCTCCCATTCGGTATCCAGTGACTGGCCTCCTAGATTTGTTACCTTACATTTACTTGGGTTGAACTTTAGTAGCCATTTGTCGGAACATTCCTTCAGTTTGTCTAGGTCTTGTTGTAGCCTCATACTATCTTCCTCTGTCCTGATCCTCCTCATAATTTTTGCATCATCAGCAAACATCCAGAGGAACGAGTCAATTCCTTCCGGAAGATCATTTACGTATATCAGAAACAGTATAGGTCCAAGGACTGATCCCTGTGGGACTCCACTGGTGACTCCCCGCCACTCCGAGACCTCACCCCTCACGGTGACTCGCTGTGTCCTATTGCTTAGGTACTCTCTTATCCAGTGGAGTACCTTCCCTTTCACTCCTGCCTGCATCTCCAGTTTGTGCACTAGTCTCTTATGTGGTACTGTGTCAAAAGCTTTCTGGCAGTCTAGGAATATGCAGTCTGCCCAGCCCCCTCTCTCTCTTGCCTGATTTTTGTTGCCTTGACATAGAACTCAATTAAACCTGTTATGCATGATTTGCCATCTCTCAACCCATGTTGATGTGTTACAAAGTTACTCCGCTCTAGATGTTCCACTAGCTTTTTTCGCACAATCTTCTCCATTATCTTGCATGGAATGCAAGTTAGGGACACTGGCCTGTAGTTCAGTGCCTCCTGCCTATCACCCTTCTTGTATATTGGGACTATATTGGCCGTCTTCCAAATTTTTGGCAGTTCCCCTGTTACCAGTGACTTGTACACCATGGAGAGTGGCAGGCACAGAGCTTCTGCTCCTTCCTTTAGTATCCATGGTGAGATTCCATCCGGGCCTATAGCCTTTGTAACTTCCAAATCTAGCAGATGCTTCCTCACCTCCCCTCTAGTAATCACAAACTCCTCTAGTGGTGTCTGGTTTGATACTCCCTCTCTTATCTCTGGGACGTCTTGCTCTGAGGTGAAGACTTCTTGGAATTTCTTATTGAGTTCCTCGCACACTTCCTTGTCGTTTGTAGGGAATCTTTCTGCCCCCATCCTCAGTTTCATTACCTGTTCCTTCACTGTTGTTTTCCTCCTGATGTGGCTATGCAGCAGTTTGGGTTGAGTCTTTGCCTTGCTCGCTATGTCATTTTCATATTGCCTCTCTACCTCTTCTCACCCTGACGTATTCATTCCTGGCACTCTGGTATCTTTCTCTGCTCTCTAGTGTTCTGTTGTTTCTATAGTTTTCTCCATGCCCTTTACTTAGTTGCTTTGCTAGCTTACATCTCTGATTAAACCATGGGGTTTTCATCTGCATTTCATTTTTTTCCTTTTGGACTGGGACGAGCTTGTCTGCTGCCTCCTTACACTTCTGTGTGATGTACCTTGAGGTTAACTTGAGGTGCTTCCGGGGCTAAGCGTCTCCGCGGCCCGGTCGTCGACCAGGCCTCCTGGTTGCTGGACTGATCAACCAGGCTGTTGGACGCGGCTGATCGCAGCCTGACGTATGAGTCACAGCCTGGTTGATCAGGTATCCTGTTCAACCAGCTGTAGTAGTCCATGTAGTCCATCATGTCTTGAACCGTCTTTCCTCTGAGCTCTGTTTCCCAAGCTATGTGTGCTATCGCAAGCTATCCCAACCATGACCATGTTGGTTATCGTAAGCTAAAGCTATCCGAAGCTCTGTGCGTGCGCGCGCGCGTGTGTGTATTCACCTAGTTGTGCTTGCAGTGGTTGAGCTTCGGTTCTTTGGTCCCGCCTCTCAACTGTCAATCAACTGGTGTACGGTTCCTGAGCCTATTGGGCTCTATCATATCTACATTTGAATCTCTGTATGGAGTCAGCCTCCACCACATCACTGCCTAATGCATTCCATCCGTTAACTACTCTGACACTACAAAAGGTATTTATAATATGTCTATGACTCATCTGATTACTCAGTTTTCACCTGTGTCCCCTAGTGTATGTTCCACTGTGTTAAATAAATTGTCTTTATCTACCCAATTAATTCCTCTGAGGATCTTGTATGTGGTGATCATGTCTCCCCAAAATCTTCTGTCTTCCACCGACGTGACGTTTAGTTCCCGTAGTCCCCTTGGACTGAACGGTAGAACAGCGGTCTCACTTCATGCAGGTCGGCGTTCAATCCCCAACCGTCCAAGTGGCTGGGCACCATTCCTTCCAATCCCCCTGGTCTCATCCCAATTCCGGCTTGGACCTTTTCCCTGATAATTCCCTTCCCGTAGTCTCTCCTCGTAGCTCATGCCCCTCAGCTCGGGTACTAGTCTGGTGGCATACCTCTAAACCTTCTCCAATTTAGTTTTGTGCTTGACGTGATTCGAATTCCATGATATCTTGAGATCTTGAGATGATTTCGGGGCTTTAGTGTCCCCGCGGCCCGGTCCTCGACCAGGCCTCCACCCCCAGGAAGCAGCCCGTGACAGCTGTGACATCACACGTCCAGTGTGCTGTCCGCTCGGCCGACCGGCTCCCTTGATGTTGTATGTTGCTGGAGCCAACATACTCCAGGATTGGTCTGACATATGTGGTATATAAAGATCTTAATGATTCTTTACACAAGTTTCTAAAGGCGGTTTTTATGTTAGCCTACATGGCATATGCCGCTGATGATATTTTCTTGATGTGAGCTTCCAGGAACAGGTCTGGTGTAATATTACCCCCCCAGGTCTCTCTCTCTCTCTGACTCTTGAAGAACATCATCTCCAAAATGGTACCTTGTATCTGGTCTCCTGCTCCCTACACCTATCTTCATTACATTACATTTGCTTGGGTTAAACTCTAACAACCGTTTGTTGGACCATTCTGCAGTTTGTCCAGGTCTTCTTGAAGCCTCAAGCTGTCCTCCTCTGTCTTAATCCTTCTCATAGTTTTGGCGTCGTCAGCAAACATTGAGAGGAATGAGTCAATATTCTCCGGAAGATCATTTACCTATATCAGAAACAGGATGGTCCGAGTACAGAGCCCTGTGGGACTCCACTGGTGACTTCACCCAATCTGAGGTCTCACCTTTCACTGTAACTCTCTGCTTCCTATTGCTTAAGTACTCCCTTATCCATTGGAGCACCCTTCCAGTTACTCCTGCCTGTTTCTCCAGCTTATTTACCAGCCTCGTTTGGGATACTGTGTCAAAGGCTTTCTGACAGTCCAGGAAAATGCAGTCTGCCCAATCTTATCTTTCTTGCTTAATCTTTGTCACCTGATCGTCTGTTCAGGGAGCAGAACGGTCTATTATTATAAATCTTGCCTTACAGCTATTAAGCCTGTAAGGCAAGATTTACCCTCCTGAACCCATGTTGATGGGTTGTCACGAAGTCGCTTCTCTCCAGATGTGTTACTAGATTTTTTCTCACAATCTTCTCCATCACTTTGCATGGTATACAAGTTAAGGACACTGGCCTGTAGTTAAGTGCCTTTTGCCTGTCTTCATTTTTGCATATTGGGACCACATTAGCCGTCTTCCATATTTCTGGTAGGTCTCCCGTCTCCAGTGATCTACTATACACTATTGAGAGTGGCAAGCAAAGTGCCTCTGCACACTTTCAATACCCCATGGTGAGATTCGTCTGGACCAACAGCCTTTCTCACATCCAGATCCAACAGATACTCTTGAATCAGGTAATTTCGAGCCCTTCGAAGGTCGCCTGGTTTACTGCCACTTCTCTTAGCTCAAGGACTTCACCTCGTTCTTTTGTGAAGACCTCCTGGAATCTCTTGAGTTCTTCACACCTCTTTCTCATTCTCTGTGCCCCTGTTCTCAGTTTCATCACCTGTTCTTTCACTGTTGTTTTCCTCCTGATGTTACTGTGGAGTAGCTTTGGTTCGGTCTTAGCTTTGTTTGCTATATCATTTCATACTCTCTTCTCACAGTGTGTTTGTTTGCGTGTGTATTCACCTAGTTGTCACCTAGCTGTACTCGCCCTGTTGTGCTTGTGGGGTTGAGCTCTGGCTCTTTGGTCCCGCCTATCAACCGTCAATCAACTGATGTACCAACTGGGCTCTATCATATCTACATTTGAAACTGTTGTGTGCGCGCGCGCCCCGTGTGTGACACGAGGACTATGAGGGCAGGGAGGGAGTGTCACGCCATCAATGACTCCCTCACGTTAATACCCGCTCACAAAAACTGTGGTAAGTCTGCCATTACGGTGGGTTTGGGGATGTCCAGCTGCTCATTCTCCCGCCTTACATCATTTACATATTACACTACTATTGGGCCCGCCGTCAGGGAGGCGGGGGGGGGGGAGCTAATTTAGGAGGGGCAGGAGGGGGTTACCAGAGGGGGAGGAGGGGCAGGGGGTCACCTGAGGGGAGGAGGGGTAGGGGGTCACCAGTTGGGAGAAGACTCGTGGTAGACGGGGGGGGGGGAGTCGGAGAGTAACTGTGAGGGTGAGTGTGTAAGGAATAGGGAAGGCAGGGATATTCCTACACGGGCCCTAAGCCTCTGGCTGGCCCACTAAGTGTTGCTTGTTTCTGTTTTCCTTGGGCGGAGTATGAGTATTTATGACTCCACGTATGGTCGCTTCTGTAATTTTTGCCCAACGTGTTCAATAAGTTCTGCTCTGTTGAATCTAAGTTAAAATCTTAATGGGTTTGTAACTGTGCACTGTGTTAGATAATGTCCAGTGATCTGTTGTGGTTGTAACTGTGCACTGTGTTAGATAATGTTCCAGTGGTTGTCAGCATTTCTCCACAGTGCTGACATTTCCTCTCATCTTCCGGAACCTGTAAGCCTATTTCCCATGTGTGGTATCTGTATATAGCTGAGATAGTCTTGGTAGTAGGTTGATGTAAAGTCATTCCTGGTTACTGACTTTAATACTTATAAACGATTACATGACTAGAGCTCCCAAGCTTGGCAGGCGTCCTGTGTTTTGTTTACCTCCTCTCTCCGTGGCGTCCAGCCGCCGCACATAGAAAACGGATGGTACCATTTTCTGTGAACATGACACCATGCACTTGGGTATCCAAGCCTGCTACGATGTAAGTGTACTTCTGTTGCTCTACTGTTCCCTTTCATCAAACTAAGTGGTTCGTAGTTGGTTGAATTCTTGTACCAACCCGCAGATCCTGATGTTGCAACTGCTGTGTTGTGGTCACTGTGCATCTTTTACATTGCTCTGTTTCTAATTACTTTCTTAATCTGTGATAGACTCTGTGGTATGTAAATGTTGCAAGATGCATTTTTTCTCTTAGTTGCAAGTTTTGCAGGTTCGTCTGCAATGTCATTTCCTATTATTCCCACATGACTTGGCACCCAGTTGATAAGTACCCGACGGCCTTGTCGTTTGAGTGTTTGCATTAATGATATGTCATTTGTGATTAGATGGATCACACATGTGTTCTTGTTGCAAGGTTTCAATGGCATTTCTCGAATCTGTAAGTGTGATAACATGTTGTCGGTGTTCAGCAAGAACATGTGCCAAAGCCTTTTGAATGGCTAGCATCTCTGTTTGTAACGTTGAACACCCATTTGAGAGTCTCCAATTAACTGCAGAACTTCCTACCTTGAGGGGTTGAATGGGAGGAAGGGGGAGAGGTTGAAGGTAGGGGAAAGGGAAGGGGGGTTGAAAGGAGGAGATGGAAATGGGAGTAAAGTAAAGATGGGAGTAGAGTAAAGGAGATGAGGGGCGGGGAAGTGGTTGAAGAGAGGGGTGGGGGATAAAGAGGTTGATTGGAAGATAGTCGACTCGAAAAAGGGAAAAGAGTTAAACTCTTTGTAAAAAGATTACTGAACAAAATGTAATAGAATAAAATAAATCATAATGATGAACGTAATAAAAGTAGTAGGCTTGGTATATTACTTTTGGCTGAGACAAACATTAAAACTTCATTAGCTTGGTATACCGCTGACACAAACATTAAATTTTGAAATCTTTGTACTTAGAAATATATTGTTTTTAGATTTGGCTAATTTGAGCAACTTTTTAAGTCACTTGATCAAGTAGCCTAATTTGTTCCTGGAAAATTTTATAAATTTTAAGTGAAGAGTTTTTTGTGTATATAATTTGTGCTTGGTGAGCATCGAGTATGATAGTGTGTGTGTTCCTTGGTCACCACTCACTACAACCTTGTCTTGTATGTTTGTATATACTAGGACCCGGCGTTGCCCGGGTCTATCTTTCCCTTCTGTGCATCTCTGTATCCATCCATCCACCTAGCGATTATTCCATGCATCTATTCATCTACTGTCTGTCTCTGTCTATCATTGATGTGTGGGTGGTCACCAGTGAGAGGAACTTTGGGGCGGTGTGAAATACAGTATATATATATATATATATATATATATATATATATATATATATATATATATATATATATATATATATATATATATATGTCGTACCTAGTAGCCAGAACTCACTTTTTGGCCTACTATGCAAGGCCTGATTTGCCTGATAAGCCAAGTTTTCCTGAATTAATATATTTTCTCTAATTTTTTTCTTAAGAAATGATAAAGCTACCCATTTCATTATGTATGAGGTAAATTTTTTTTTATTGGAGTTAAAATTAATGTAGATATATGACCAAACCTAACCAACCCTACCTAACCTAACCTAACCTATCTTTATAGGTTAGGTTAGGTTAGGTAGCCGAAAAAGTTAGGTTAGGTTAGGTTAGGTAGGTTAGGTAGTCGAAAAACAATTAATTCATGAAAACTTGGCCTATTAGGCAAATCGGGCCTTGCATAGTTGGCTGAGAAGTGCGTTCTGGCTACTAGGTACGACATATATATATATATATATATATATATATATATATATATATATATATATATATATATATATATATATATATGTCGTACCTAATAGCCAGAACGCATGTCTCAGCCTACTATGCAAGGCCCGATTTGCCTAATAAGCCAAGTTTTCATGAATAAATTGTTTTTTGAATACCTAACCTACCTAACCTAACCTAACCTAACTTTTTCGGCAGCCTAACCTAACCTATAAAGATAGGTTAGGTTAGGTTAGGTAGGGTTGGTTAGGTTCGGTCGTATAACTACGTTAATTTTAATTCCAATAAAAAAAATTGACCTCATACATAATGAAATGGGTAGCTTTATCACTTCATAAGAAAAAATTTGAAAAAATATATTAATTCATGAAAACTTGGCTTATTAGGCAAATCGGGCCTTGCATAGTAGGCTGAGAAGTGTGTTCTGCCTACTAGGTACGACATATATATATATATATATATATCGTACCTAGTTGCCAGAACGCACTTCTCGGCCTACTATGCAAGGCCCGATTTGCCTAATTGGCCGAGTTATTTTCTTTATTTTCAATAATTTTTTCCAAATAGTTTATTTGA
>WNGS01002806.1:13732-56000 GCA_020271785.1 Procambarus virginalis | reverse complement strand
GAAGGGGCCGCGGTAGGATCATGTGAGGCTGTAAATAAGGGGAGGAACTTGAGTACACGTTAGTGAGGGGGAAAAATATTACCTTGTAGTTACTGTAATGTTAAGGTGGCTGTGGTCAGTGTTAAGGTGGCTGTGGGTCAGTGTTAAGGTGGCTGTGGGTCAGTGTTAAGGTGGCTGTGGGTCATTGTTAAGGTGGCTGGGTCAGTGTTAGGTGGCTGTGGGTCAGTGTTAAGGTGGCTGTGGGTCATTGTCAAGGTGGCTGTGGGTCATTGTTAAGGTGGCTGTGGGTCAGGTTAAGGTGGCTGTGGGTCAGTGTTAAGGTGGCTGTGGGTCATTGTTAAGGTGGCTGTGGGTCATTGTTAAGGTGGCTGTGGGTCAGTGTTAAGGTGGCTGTGGGTCAGTGTTAAGGTGGCTGTGGGTCATTGTCAAGGTGGCTGTGGGTCAGTGTTAAGGTGGCTGTGGGTCATTGTCAAGGTGGCTGTGGGTCGTGTTAAGGTGGCTGTGGGTCAGTGTTAAGGTGGCTGTGGGTCAGTGTTAAGGTGGCTGTGGGTCAGTGTCAAGGTGGCTGTGGGTCAGTGTTAAGGTGGCTGTGAGTCAGTGTTAAGGTTGCTGTGGGTCAGTGTTAAGGTTGCTGTGGGTCAGTGTTAAGGTGGCTGTGGGTCAGTGTTAAGGTGGCTGTGGGTCAGTGTTAAGGTGGCTGTGGGTCATTGTCAAGGTGGCTGTGGGTCAGTGTTAAGGTGGCTGTGGGTCAGTGTTAAGGTGGCTGTGGGTCAGTGTTAAGGTGGCTGTGGGTCAGTGTTAAGGTGGCTGTGGGTCAGTGTTAAGGTGGCTGTGGGTCAGTGTTAAGGTGGCTGTGGGTCAGTGTTAAGGCGGCTGTGGGTCAGTGTTAAGGTGGCTGTGGGTCAGTGTTAAGGTGGCTGTGGGTCAGTGTAAGGTGGCTGTGGGTCAGTGTTAAGGTGGCTGTGGGTCAGTGTTAAGGTGGCTGTGGGTCAGTGTTAAGGTGGCTGTGGGTCAGTGTTAAGGTGGCTGTGGGTCAGTGTTAAGGTGGCTGTGGGTCAGTGTTAAGGTGGCTGTGGGTCAGTGTTAAGGTGGCTGTGGGTCAGTGTCAAGGTGGCTGTGGGTCATTGTCAAGGTGGCTGTGGGTCAGTGTTAAGGCGGCTGTGGGTCAGTGTCAAGGTGGCTGTGGGTCAGTGTAAGGTGGCTGTGGGTCATGGTGGCCGTGGGTCATGGTGGCCGTGGGTCATGGTGGCCGTGGGTCATGGTGGCCGTGGGTCAAGGTGTCCGTGGGTCATGGTGGCCGTGGGTTATGGTGGCCGTGGGTCATGGTGGCCGTGGGTCATGGTGGCCGTGGGTCATGGTGGCCGTGGGTCATGGTGGCCGTGGGTCAAGGTGGCCGTGGGTCATGGTGGCCGTGGGTTATGGTGGCCGTGGGTCAAGGTGTCCGTGGGTCAAGGTGTCCGTGGGTCATGGTGGCCGTGGGTCAAGGTGGCCGTGGGTCATGGTGGCCGTGGGTCAAGGTGTCCGTGGGTCAAGGTGTCCGTGGGTCATGGTGGCCGTGGGTCAGGTGTCTGTGGGTCAAGGTGTCCGTGGGTCATGGTGGCCGTGGGTCATGGTGGCCGTGGGTCATGGTGGCCGTGGGTCAAGGTGTCCGTGGGTCATGGTGGCCGTGGGTCAAGGTGTCCGTGGGTCATGGTGGCCGTGGGTCATGGTGGCCGTGGGTCAAGGTGTCCGTGGGTCATGGTGGCCGTGGGTCATGGTGGCCGTGGGTCAAGGTGGCCGAGGGTCATGGTGGCCGTGGGTCAAGGTGTCCGTGGGTCAAGGTGGCCGTGGGTCATGGTGGCCGTGGGTCAAGGTGTCCGTGGGTCAAGGTGTCCGTGGGTCATGGTGGCCGTGGGTCAAGGTGTCCGTGGGTCAAGGTGTCCGTGGGTCATGGTGGCCTTGGGTAATGGTGGCCGTGGGTAATGGTGGCCGTGGGTCAAGGTGTCCGTGGGTCAAGGTGTCCGTGGGTCATGGTGGCCGTGGGTCAAGGTGTCCGTGGGTCATGGTGGCCGTGGGTCATGGTGGCCGTGGGTCAAGGTGTCCGTGGGTCATGGTGGCCGTGGGTTATGTGTCCGTGGGTCATGGTGGCCGTGGGTCATGGTGGCCGTGGGTCAAGGTGTCCGTGGGTCATGGTGGCCGTGGGTCATGGTGGCCGTGGGTCATGGTGGCCGTGGGTCATGGTGGCCGTGGGTCAAGGTGGCCGTGGGTCATGGTGGCCGTGGGTCATGGTGGCCGTGGGTCATGGTGGCCGTGGGTCATGGTGGCCGTGGGTCATGGTGGCCGTGGGTCAAGGTGGCCGTGGGTCATGGTGGCCGTGGGTCATGGTGGCCGTGGGTCATGGTGGCCGTGGGTCATGGTGGCCGTGGGTCATGGTGGCCGTGGGTCAAGGTGGCCGTGGGTCATGGTGGCCGTGGGTCAAGGTGGCCGTGGGTCATGGTGGCCGTGGGTCATGGTGGCCGTGGGTCATGGTGGCCGTGGGTCATGGTGGCCGTGGGTCATGGTGGCCGTGGGTCAAGGTGGCCGTGGGTTATGGTGGCCGTGGGTCATGGTGGCCGTGGGTCATGGTGGCCGTGGGTCATGGTGGCCGTGGGTCATGGTGGCCGTGGGTCATGGTGGCCGTGGGTCATGGTGGCCGTGGGTCATGGTGGCCGTGGGTCATGGTGGCCGTGGGTCATGGTGGCCGTGGGTCAAGGTGGCCGTGGGTCATGGTGGCCGTGGGTCATGGTGTCCGTGGGTCATGGTGGCCGTGGGTCATGGTGGCCGTGGGTCATGGTGGCCGTGGGTCATGGTGGCCGTGGGTCATGGTGGCCGTGGGTCATAGTGGCCGTGGGTCATGGTGGCCGTGGGTCATGGTGGTCGTGGGTCATGGTGGCCGTGGGTCATGGTGGCCGTGGGTCATGGTGGCCGTGGGTCATGGTGGCCGTGGGTCATGGTGGCCGTGGGTCATGGTGGCCGTGGGTCATGGTGGCCGTGGGTCATGGTGGCCGTGGGTCAAGGTGTCCGTGGGTCATGGTGGCCGTGGGTCAAGGTGTCCGTGGGTCATGGTGGCCGTGGGTCATGGTGGCCGTGGGTCAAGGTGTCCGTGGGTCATGGTGGCCGTGGGTCATGGTGGCCGTGGGTCATGGTGGCCGTGGGTCATGGTGGCCGTGGGTCAAGGTGTCCGTGGGTCATGGTGGCCGTGGGTCATGGTGGCCGTGGGTCATGGTGGCCGTGGGTCATGGTGGCCGTGGGTCATGGTGGCCGTGGGTCATGGTGGCCGTGGGTCATGGTGGCCGTGGGTCATGGTGGCCGTGGGTCATGGTGGCCGTGGGTCATGGTGGCCGTGGGTCAAGGTGTCCGTGGGTCATGGTGGCCGTGGGTCAAGGTGTCCGTGGGTCATGGTGGCCGTGGGTCATGGTGGCCGTGGGTCAAGGTGTCCGTGGGTCATGGTGGCCGTGGGTCATGGTGTCCGTGGGTCATGGTGGCCGTGGGTCATGGTGGCCGTGGGTCATGGTGGCCGTGGGTCATGGTGGCCGTGGGTCATGGTGGCCGTGGGTCATGGTGGCCGTGGGTCATGGTGGCCGTGGGTCATGGTGGCCGTGGGTCATGGTGGCCGTGGGTCATGGTGGCCGTGGGTCATGGTGGCCGTGGGTCAAGGTGTCCGTGGGTCATGGTGGCCGTGGGTCAGGTGTCCGTGGGTCATGGTGGCCGTGGGTCATGGTGGCCGTGGGTCAAGGTGTCCGTGGGTCATGGTGGCCGTGGGTCATGGTGGCCGTGGGTCAAGGTGTCCGTGGGTCATGGTGGCCGTGGGTCATGGTGGCCGTGGGTCATGGTGGCCGTGGGTCATGGTGGCCGTGGGTCATGGTGGCCGTGGGTCATGGTGGCCGTGGGTCATGGTGGCCGTGGGTCATGGTGGCCGTGGGTCATGGTGGCCGTGGGTCATGGTGGCCGTGGCCGACCACTGACCAGCCTCCGGGGATTCACCCCGCACCAGAAGGTCCCCCGCGGGTACCTCCTCACTCCTCGCTGAACAGTCATTGCGTGTAAGGAAACATTTTTGTCCTTTCCCCGTACCCTAATGTACCTTTGGTGCCCATGTTGTACCGTTATGTACAACTCATGTTCAGGCTACCTCTAATATCTGTCTGTCTCCGTACCGTACCGCACCGTACCGGTCGTAGGTCACGGTGTACTGAAAGTCTCGAACAGATGACAGGAATTCCTGAACATTTCTACATTTTTCAGAGTTCCAAAGTTCCTCATTCCTGCTAAAATTACGCTAAAGTCTGGCTTCATGTTAATATAACTGTGTGTGAGTATGACGGTTTGTATCGCTTGGTTTTTGCTTTATTGTGTATTTCCAAAATACGCGAAATAATATTTAATTTTACTTCTCATTGTTATTGCTCATTCAACCATTCCAGAAAGAGATCTGGGCGTGGACGTAACACCTAATCTAACTCCTGAGGCACATATAAATAGGATAACGACAGCAGCGTACTCTACGCTAGCAAAAGTTAGAACATCATTTAGAAATCTAAGAGGCATTCAGAGCGCTTTACACTGCCTACGTGAGACTAGTCTTAGAGTATGCAGCCCCTCCAGCATGGAGCCCTCACCTAAAGAAACACATTAGGAAACTTGGAAAAGGTTAACAAATTTGCGACGCGGCTAGTCCCGGAATTGCAAGGGATGGGATATGAAGAGCGACTGAAGGAATTGAACCTGACGACGTTAGAAAAATTAGCGAGTGCAGAGATATGATAGCAGCATACAAAATACTTATGGGAATTGACAGAGTTGAAATAGACGAAACGTTCACACGGAATACCAACAAAACAAATTTAAGGGACATGGGTGGAAGCTTGAAACTCACATGAGTTATAGAGATGTTAGAAAGTTTTCTTTTAGCGTGAGAGTAGTTGGGGAGTGGAGTGAACAAAAGGGACACATTGTGGAAGCAAACACTATTCAGAGCTTTGTAACTAGATATGATAGAGGAGAACAGGAGTTATTTCCTTAACCAGCGGCTAGAAAGGCGGGATCCAAGAGCCAATGTTCGATCCTGTAGACATAAATTGGTGAGTACAAATAGGTGAGTACACACACACACACACACACACACAGAAGAGACTTCGTGACAACCCATCAACATGGGTTCAGGGAGGGTAAATCTTGCCTTACAGGCTTGATAGAATTCTGCGATCAGGTGACAAAATTAAGCAAGAAAGAGAAGGGTGGGCGGACTGCATTTTTTTGGACTGTCGGAAAGCCTTTGACACAGTACCCCATAAAAGGTTGATGCTGGAGAAACAGGCAGGAGTAACAGGTAGGGCGCTCCAGTGGATAAGGGAGTACCTAAGCAATAGGAAGCAGAGAGTTACAGTGAGGGGTGAGACCTCAGACTGGCGTGAAGTCACCAGTGGAGTCCCACAGGGCTCTGTACTTGGACCTATCCTGTTTCTGATATACGTAAATGATCTCCCAGAGGGTATAGACTCATTCCTCTCAATGTTTGCTGACGACGCCAAAATTATGAGAAGGATTAAGACAGAGGAGGACAGCTTGAGGCTTCAAGAAGACCTGGACAAGCTGCAGGAATGGTCGAACAAATGGCTGTTAGAGTTTAACCCAAGCAAATGTAATGTAATGAAGATAGGGGTAGGAAGCAGGAGACCAGATACAAGGTATCATTTGGGAGATGAAATACTTCAAGAGTCAGAGAGAGAGAAAGACCTGGGGGTTGATATCACGCCAGACCTGTCCCCTGAAGCTCATATCAAGAGGATAACATCAGCAGCATATGCCAGGTTGGCTAACATAAGAACGGCCTTTAGAAACTTGTGTAAGGAATCTTTCAGAACATTATATACCACATATGTCAGACCAATCCTGGAGTATGCGGCTCCAGCATGGAGTCCCTATCTAGTCAAGCATAAGACTAAACTGGAAAAGGTTCAAAGGTTTGCCACCAGACTAGTACCCGAGCTGAGAGGTATGAGCTACGAGGAGCGACTACGGGAATTAAACCTCACTTCGTTGGAAGACAGAAGAGTTAGGGGGACATGATCACCACATTCAAGATTCTCAGGGGAATCGACAGGGTTGATAAAGACAGGCTGTTTAACACAAGGGGCACACGCACTAGGGGACACAGGTGGAAACTGAGTGCCCAAATGAGCCACAGAGATATTAGAAAGAACTTTTTTAGTGTCAGAGTGGTTGACAAATGGAATGCATTAGGAAGCGATGTGGTGGAGGCTGACTCCATACACAGTTTCAAGTGTAGATATGATAGAGCCCATTAGGCTCAGGAAACTGTACACCTGTTGATTGACGGTTGAGAGGCGGGACCAAAGAGCCAGAGCTCAACCCCCGCAAGCACAACTAGGTGAGTACAACTAGGTGAGTACACACACACACACACACACACACACACACACACACACACACACACACACACACACACACACACACACACACACACACATTTTCTCAGGACATTGAAGGAGTATAGAGGCTAGATCATAATATTTGGCCTCCGCAGTGTGTAGCTAGCAGGGTGCAACACAGCATAGGCATATTGTAGCGATAGTGCGAAGAAAACAAAGTGGAGCTAGCCTCATACTCCTTCAATGTCCTGAGAAAATGTGTGTGTGTGTGTGTGTGGTGTGTGTGTGTGTGTGTGTGTGTGTGTGTGTGTGTGTGTGTGTGTGTGTGTGTGTGTGTACTCACCTAGTTGTACTCACCTAGTTGTGCTTGCGGGGGTTGAGCTCTGGCTCTTTGGTCCCGCCTCTCAACCGTCAATCAACAGGTGTACAGTTTCCTGAGCCTAATGGGCTCTATCATATCTACACTTGAAACTGTGTATGGAGTCAGCCTCCACCACATTACTTCCTAATGCATTCCATTTGTCAACCACTCTGACACTAAAAAAGTTCTTTCTAATATCTCTGTGGCTCATTTGGGCACTCAGTTTCCACCTGTGTCCCCTAGTGCGTGTGCCCCTTGTGTTAAACAGCCTGTCTTTATCAACCCTGTCGATTCCTTGAGAATCTTGAATGTGGTGATCATGTCCCCCTAACTCCTCTGTCTTCCAACGAAGTGAGGTTTAATTCCCGTAGTCTCTCCTCGTAGCTCATACCTCTCAGCTCGGGTACTAGTCTGATGGCAAACCTTTGAACCTTTTCCAGTTTAGTCTTATGCTTGACTAGATATGGACTCCATGCTGGAGCCGCATACTCCAGGATTGGTCTGACATATGTGGTATATAATGTTCTGAAAGATTCCTTACACAAGTTTCTAAAGGCCGTTCTTATGTTAGCCAACCTGGCATATGCTGCTGATGTTATCCTCTTGATATGAGCTTCAGGGACAGGTCTGGCGTGATATCAACCCCCAGGTCTTTTTCTCTCTCTCTGACTCTTGAAGGATTTCATCTCCCAAATGGTACCTTGTATCTGGTCTCCTGCTTCCTACCCCTATCTCATTACATTACATTTGCTTGGGTTAAACTCTAACAGCCACTTGTTCGACCATTCCTGCAGCTTGTCCAGGTCTTCTTGAAGCCTCAAGCTGTCCTCCTCTGTCTTAATCCTTCTCATAATTTGGCGTCGTCAGCAAACATTGAGAGGAATGAGTCTATACCCTCTGGGAGATCATTTATGTATACCAGAAACAGGATAGGTCCAAGTACAGAGCCCTGTGGGACTCCACTGGTGACTTCACGCCAGTCTGAGGTCCCACCCCTCACTGTAACTCTCTGCTTCCTATTGCTTAGGTACTCCTTATCCACTGGAGCGCCCTACCGTTACTCCTGCCTGTTTCTCCAGCATCAACCTTTTATGGGGTACTGTGTCAAAGGCTTCCGACAGTCCAAAAAAATGCAGTCCGCCCACCCTTCTCTTTCTTGCTTAATTTTGTCACCTGATCGCAGAATTCTATCAAGCCTGTAAGGCAAGATTTACCCTCCCTGACCCATGTTGATGGGTTGTCACGAAGTCTCTTCTGTGTGTGTGTGTGTGTGTGTGTGTACTCACCTATTTGTACTCACCAATTTATGTCTACAGGATCGAACATTGGCTCTTGGATCCCGCCTTTCTAGCCGCTGGTTAAGGAAATAACTCCTGTTCTCCTCTATCATATCTAGTTACAAAGCTCTGAATAGTGTTTGCTTCCACAATGTGTCCCTTTTGTTCACTCCACTCCCCAACTACTCTCACGCTAAAAGAAAACTTTCTAACATCTCTATAACTCATGTGAGTTTCAAGCTTCCACCCATGTCCCTTAAATTGTTTGTTGGTATTCCGTGTGAACGTTTCGTCTATTTCAACTCTGTCAATTCCCATAAGTATTTTGTATGCTGCTATCATATCTCTGCACTCGCTAATTTTTCTAACGTCGTCAGGTTCAATTCCTTCAGTCGCTCTTCATATCCCATCCCTTGCAATTCCGGGACTAGCCGCGTCGCAAATTTGTTAACCTTTTCCAAGTTTCCTAATGTGTTTCTTTAGGTGAGGGCTCCATGCTGGAGGGGCTGCATACTCTAAGACTAGTCTCACGTAGGCAGTGTAAAGCGCTCTGAATGCCTCTTAGATTTCTAAATGATGTTCTAACTTTGCTAGCGTAGAGTACGCTGCTGTCGTTATCCTATTTATATGTGCCTCAGGAGTTAGATTAGGTGTTACGTCCACGCCCAGATCTCTTTCTGGAATGGTGAATGAGCAATAACAATGAGAAGTAAAATTAAATATTATTTCACGTATTTTGGAAATACACAATAAAGCAAAAACCAAGCGATACAAACCGTCATACTCACACACAGTATATTAACATGAAGCCAGACTTTAGCGTAATTTTAGCAGGAATGAGGAACTTTGGAACTCTGAAAAATGTAGAAATGTTCAGGAATTCTGTGTTCTGTTCGAGACTTTCAGTACACCGTGACCTACGACCGGTACGGTGCGGTACGGTACGGAGACGGACAGATATTAGAGGTAGCCTGAACATGAGTTGTACATAACGGTACAACATGGGCACCAAAGGTACATTAGGGTACGGGGAAAGGACAAAAATGTTCCTTACACGCAATGACTGTTCAGCGAGGAGTGAGGAGGTACCCGCGGGGGACCTTCTGGTGCGGGTGAATCCCCGGAGGCTGGTCAGTGGTCGGCCACGGCCACCATGACCCACGGCCACCATGACCCACGGCCACCATGACCACGGCCACCATGACCCACGGCCACATGACCCACGGCCACCATGACCCACGGCCACCATGACCCACGGCCACCATGACCCACGGCCACCATGACCCACGGCCACCATGACCCACGGCCACCATGACCCACGGCCACCATGACCCACGGCCACCATGACCCACGGCCACCATGACCCACGGCCACCATGACCCACGGCCACCATGACCCACGGCCACCATGACCCACGGACACCTTGACCCACCGACACCTTGACCCAGGACACCTTGACAACGGCCACCATGACCCACGGCCACCATGACCCACGGCCACCATGACCCACGGCCACCATGACCCACGGACACCTTGACCCACGGCCACCATGACCCACGGCCACCATGACCCACGGCCACCATGACCCACGGCCACCATGACCCACGGACACCTTGACCCACCGACACCTTGACCCACGGACACCTTGACCCACGGCCACACATGACCACGGCCACCATGAACCACGGCCACCATGACCCACGGCCACCATGACCCACGACACCTTGACCCACGGCCACCATGACCCACGGCCACCATGACCCACGGCCACCATGACCCACGGACACCTTGACCCACGGCCACCATGACCAACGGCCACCATGACCCACGGCCACCATGACCACGGACACCTTGACCCACGGCCACCATGACCACGGCCACCATGACCCACGGCCACCATGACCCACGGACACCTTGACCCACGGCCACCAGACCCACGGACACCTTGACCCACGGACACCTGACCCACGGACACCTTGACCCACGGCCACCATGACCCACGGCCACCATGACCCACGGCCACCATGACCCACGGCCACCATGACCCACGGCCACCATGACCCACGGCCACCATGACCCACGGCCACCATGACCCACGGCCACCATGACCCACGGCCACCATGACCCACGGCCACCATGACCCACGGCCACCATGACCCACGGCCACCATGACCCACGGCCACCATGACCCACGGCCACCATGACCCACGGCCACCATGACCCACGGCCACCATGACCCACGGCCACCATGACCACGGCCACCATGACCCACGGCCACCATGACCCACGGCCACCATGACCCACGGACACCTTGACCACCGACACCTTGACCCACGGACACTTGACCCACGGCCACCATGACCCACGGCCACCATGACCCACGGCCACCATGACCCACGGCCACCATGACCCACGGACACGTGACCCACGGCCACCAGACCCACGGCCACCATGACCCACGGCCACCATGACCCACGGACACTTGACCCACGCCACCATGACCCACGGCCACCATGACCCACGGCCACCANCTTCTTGAAGCCTCAAGCTGTCCTCCTCTGTCTTAATCCTTCTCATAATTTTGGCGTCGTCAGCAAACATTGAGAGGAATGAGTCTATACCCTCTGGGAGATCATTTACGTATATCAGAAACAGATAGGTCCAAGTACAGAGCCCTGTGGGACTCCACTGGTGACTTCACGCCAGTCTGAGGTCTCACCCCTCACTGTAACTCTCTGCTTCCTATTGCTTAGGTACCCCTTATCCACTGGAGCGCCCTACCTGTTACTCCTGCCTGTTTCTCCAGCTTATGCATCAACCTTTTTTGGGGTACTGTGTCAAAGGCTTTCCGACAGTCCAAAAAAATGCAGTCCGCCCACCCTTCTCTTTCTTGCTTAATTTTGTCACCTGATCGTAGAATTCTATCAAGCCTGTAAGGCAAGATTTACCCTCCCTGAACCCATGTTGATGGGTTGTCACGAAGTCTCTTCTCTCCAGATGTGTTACTAGGTTTTTTCTCACAATTTCTCCATCACCTTGCATGGTATACAAGTTAAGGACACTGGCCTGTAGTTCAGTGCCTCTTGTCTGTCACCCTTTTTGTATATTGGTACTACATTAGCAGTCTTCCATATTTCTGGTAGGTCCCCCGTTTCCAGTGACTTACTATACACTATGGAGAGTGGTAAGCAAAGTGCTCCTGCACACTCTTTCAATACCCATGGCGAGATTCCATCCGGCCCAACAGCTTTTCTCACATCCAGCTCCAATAGGTGCTTTTTGACCTCATCTCTTGTAATTTCGAACCTATCCAAGGTCACCTGGTTTGCTGCCACCTCTCCCAGCGCCGTGATATCTCCCTGTTCTATTGTAAAGACCTCCTGGAACCTTTTGTTGAGTTCTTCACACACCTCTTTGTCATTCTCTGTGTACCTGTCCTCGCCCACCCTAAGTTTAATCACCTGTTCCTTCACTGTTGTCTTCCTCCTGATGTGACTGTGTAGTAGCTTTGGTTCAGTCTTGGCTTTATTAGCTATATCATTTTCATACCTTTTCTCAGCTGCTCTTCTCACACTGACATACTCGTTCCTGGTTCTCTGGTATCTCTCTCTACTTTCTGGTGTTCTGTTATTACGGAAGTTCCTCCATGCCTTTTGTTCAGCTCCTTTGCTTTCATACATTCCCTATTAAACCACGGATTCTTCCTTTGCTTCTCTGTTTTTTCCTGTTGGGCTGGGACAAACCTGCTTACAGCCTCCTGACATTTTTGGGTGACATAGTCCATCATGTCTTGTACGGACTTGGTTCCGAGTTCTGTGTCCCAATGTATATCCCATAGGAATTTATTCATCTCCTCATAGTTTCCCTTTCGGTACGCCAGCCCTTTGGTTCCCAGTTCTTTTTTGGGGGTGATAATTCCTAGCTCAACCAGGTACTCAAAGCTCAATACACTATGATCACTCATTCCCCATTGTGTGTTGTGTGTGTTTGTGTGTGTGTGTGTGTGTGTGGTGTGTGTGTGTGTGGTGTGTGTGTGGTGTTTGTGTGTGTGTGTGTGTGTGTGTGTGTGTGTGTGTGTGTGTGTGTACTCACCTAGTTGTACTCACCTATTTGTGCTTGCGGGGGTTGAGCTTTGGCTCTTTGGTCCCGCCTCTCACTGTCAATCAACTGGTGTACAGATTCCTGAGCCTACTGGGCTCTATCATATCTACATTGAAACTGTGTATGAGTCAGCCTCCACCACATCACTGCCTAATGCATTCCACCTGTTAACTACTCTGACACTGAAAAAGTTCTTTAACGTCCCTGTGGCTCATTTGGGTACTCAGTTTCCACCTGTGTCTCCTTGTTCGCGTACCACCAGTGTTGAATAGTTTATCCTTGTATACCCTGTCAATACCCCTGAGGATTTTGTAGGCAGTGATCATGTCTCCCCTTACTCTTCTGTCTTCCAGTATCGTAAGGTGCATTTCCCACAGCCTTTCTTCGTAACTCATGCCTCATAGTTCTGGGACTAGTTTAGTGGCATACCGCTGAACTTTTCCAGCTTCGTCTTGTGCTTGACAAGGTACGGGCTCCTGCTGGGGCCGCATACTCCAGGATTGGTCTTACATATGTGGTATACAAGATTCTGAATGATTCCTTACACAGGTTCCTGAACGCCGTTCTGATGTTAGCCAGCCTCGCATATGCCGCAGACGTTATTCTTTTTATGTGGGCTTCAGGAGACAGGTTGGTGTGATATCAACTCCTAGATCTTTCTCTCTGTCTGTTTCATTAAGTACTTCATCTCCTATTCTGTATCCTGTGTCTGGCCTCCTGTTTCCACTGCCTAGTTTTATTACTTTGAATTAAATCGGGTTGAACTTTAGCAGCCATTTGTTGGACCATTCATTCAATCTATCTAGGTCATCATGTAGCCTCCTACTATCCTCCTCTGTTTCAATCCTCCTCAGAATTTTTGCGTCCTCAGCAAACATTGAGAGAACCCTCTGGGAGATCATTTACATATATCAGAAACAGTATAGGTCCAAGAACTGACCCCTGCGGGACTCCATTTTGTGTGTGTGTGTGTGTGTGTGTGTGTGTGTGTGTGTGTGTGTGTGTGTGTGTGTGTGTGTGTGTGTGTGTGTGTGTGTGTGTGTGTGTGTGTGTGTGTGTGTGTGTGTGTGGTGTGTGTGTGTGTGTGTGTGTGTGTGTGTGTGTGTACTGTAGGGTGAGCCACGAGCAAGCAGCTACCCGTTGCTCACACACCTCCGCAGCTGTTCAGTATACTATACCGTTCTTGTTTACAAACATGAGACTTCTGTGTGGTTGTGGACGCAGTCGTCCTGTTGGGCAAGTTGTGGTAGTTACCTGGTGGTTGAACTACCTCATATACATCATGTGCTCAATTGTGGTGGTAGTTACCAGGGGTTGAACTCGGTGCTGTGAGTGGCTTAGTCAAGCATAGTCCAGCAGCACAGTCAAGCATAGTCCAGCAGCACAGTCAAGCATAGTCCAGCAACACAGTCAAGCATAGTCCAGCAGCACAGTCAAGCATAGTCCAGCAGCACAGTCAAGCATAGTCCAGCAGCACAGTCAAGCATAGTCCAGCAACACAGTCAAGCATAGTCCAGCAGCACAGTCAAGCATAGTCCAGCAGCACAGTCAAGCATAGTCCAGCAACACAGTCAAGCATAGTCCAGCAACACAGTCAAGCATAGTCCAGCAGCACAGTCAAGCATAGTCCAGCAGCACAGTCAAGCATAGTCCAGCAACACAGTCAAGCATAGTCCAGCAGCACAGTCAAGCATAGTCCAGCAACACAGTCAAGCATAGTCCAGCAACACAGTCAAGCATAGTCCAGCAACACAGTCAAGCATAGTCCAGCAACACAGTCAAGCATAGTCCAGCAACACAGTCAAGCATAGTCCAGCAGCACAGTCAAGCATAGTCCAGCAGCACAGTCAAGCATAGTCCAGCAACACAGTCAAGCATAGTCCAGCAGCACAGTCAAGCATAGTCCAGCAGCACAGTCAAGCATAGTCCAGCAGCACAGTCAAGCATAGTCCAGCAACACAGTCAAGCATAGTCCAGCAACACAGTCAAGCATAGTCCAGCAACACAGTCAAGCATAGTCCAGCAACACAGTCAAGCATAGTCCAGCAACACAGTCAAGCATAGTCCAGCAGCACAGTCAAGCATAGTCCAGCAGCACAGTCAAGCATAGTCCAGCAACACAGTCAAGCATAGTCCAGCAGCACAGTCAAGCATAGTCCAGCAGCACAGTCAAGCATAGTCCAGCAGCACAGTCAAGCATACTCCAGCAGCACAGTCAAGCATAGTCCAGCAACACAGTCAAGCATAGTCCAGCAGCACAGTCAAGCATAGTCCAGCAGCACAGTCAAGCATAGTCCAGCAGCACAGTCAAGCATAGTCCAGCAGAACAGTCAAGCATAGTCCAGCAGCACAGTCAAGCATAGTCCAGCAACACAGTCAAGCATAGTCCAGCAACACAGTCAAGCATAGTCCAGCAACACAGTCAAGCATAGTCCAGCAGCACAGTCAAGCATAGTCCAGCAGCACAGTCAAGCATAGTCCAGCAACACAGTCAAGCATAGTCCAGCAGCACAGTCAAGCATAGTCCAGCAGCACAGTCAAGCATAGTCCAGCAGCACAGTCAAGCATAGTCCAGCAGCACAGTCAAGCATAGTCCAGCAGCACAGTCAAGCATAGTCCAGCAGCACAGTCAAGCATAGTCCAGCAGCACAGTCAAGCATAGTCCAGCAGCACAGTCAAGCATAGTCCAGCAACACAGTCAAGCATAGTCCAGCAACACAGTCAAGCATAGTCCAGCAACACAGTCAAGCATAGTCCAGCAACACAGTCAAGCATAGTCCAGCAAACACAGTCAAGCATAGTCCAGCAACACAGTCAAGCATAGTCCAGCAACACAGTCAAGCATAGTCCAGCAACACAGTCAAGCATAGTCCAGCAACACAGTCAAGCATAGTCCAGCAACACAGTCAAGCATAGTCCAGCAACACAGTCAAGCATAGTCCAGCAACACAGTCAAGCATAGTCCAGCAGCACAGTCAAGCATAGTCCAGCAACACAGTCAAGCATAGTCCAGCAACACAGTCAAGCATAGTCCAGCAACAGTCAAGCATAGTCCAGCAGCACAGTCAAGCATAGTCCAGCAGCACAGTCAAGCATAGTCCAGCAGCACAGTCAACCTTGGTTACCTTGAGGTTACCTTGAGGTGCTTCCGGGGTTTAGCGTTCCCGCGGCCCGGTCGTCGACCAGGCCTCCTGGTTGCTGGACTGATCAACCAGGCTGTTGGACGCGGCTGCTCGCAGCCTGACGTATGAGTCACAGCCTGGTTGATCGGGTATCCTTTAGAGGTGTTTATCCAGTTCTCTCTTGAACACTGTGAGGGGTCGGCCAGTTATGTCCCTTATGTGTAGTGGAAGCGTGTTGAACAGTCTCGGGCCTCTGATGTTGATAGTTCTCTCTTGAACACTGTGAGGGGTCGGCCAGGTATGCCCCTTATGTGTAGTGGAAGCGTGTTGAACAGTCTCGAGCCTCTGATGTTGATAGTTCTCTCTCAGAGTACCAGTTGCACCTCTGCTTTTTCAACGGGGGTATTCTGCAATCCTGCCATGCCTTCTGGTCTCATGTGATGTTATTTCTGTGTGCAGTTTGGGACCAGCCCCTCTAATATTTTCCAAGTGTAAATGATTATGTATCTCTCCCGCCTGCGCTCTAGGGAGTACAGATTTAGGCTCTTTAGTCGGTCCCAATAGTATAGATGTTTTACTGAGTGGATTCTAGCAGTAAAGGATCTCTGCACGCTCTCCAGGTCAGCAATTTCTCCAGCTTTGAAAGGGGCTGTCATTGTGCAGCAGTACTCCACTTTAGAGAGCACAAGCGTTTTGAAAAGTATCATCATCGGTATAGCATAGTCAAGCATAGTCCAGCAGCACAGTCAAGCATAGTCCAGCAGCACAGTCAAGCATAGTCAAGCATAGTCCAGCAGCACAGTCAACCTGGACCTTACCTGGAGGAGGTTTCAAGACTACTATTACTACCCGAGCCCGGCCTGAGGCCAGACTCGACTTGTGATAACTTGGTCCAACAGACTGTTGCTTGGAGCGGCCCGCAGGCCCACATATCCACAACAGCCAGGTGGGTCCGGCACTTGCAAGAACTTATCTAAGTGCCTCTTGAATTCATCCACCTTTGGTGCAGCAATATTTCTAATGCTTGCTGGGAGGGTGTTGATCAGCTGTGGACCTCTGATGTTCAGACAGTGTTCTTTGATCACCTCCCTCCTAGCACCTCTACTCCTCACTGATTCTATTCTGCATTTCCTTCCGTATCTTTCGCTCCAGTATGTTAGTTATTCTACTGTGAAAATTTGGGACCTGACCTTCCAGTATCTTCCATGTAATATTATTTTAAACCTCTCTCGTCGCTTTCCAGAGAGTACATTTTAAGAGCTTTGAGACGGTCCCAATAATTCAGATGTTTTATCGTGCCTACGCGTGCCGTATATGTTCTCTGTATTTCCTCTAACTCAGAGATCTCTCCCACTCTGAAGGGAAAAGCGAGTACACCATCAAGACGGGACACCACCAGTGATTAAACAGTATTAGCATTGCTGTGGGTCTCTGGATGTGAACGTTCTCATAATCCATCCTATCATGTTCCTGGCCGCCGCTATATTTGCTCGGTTATGTTCACTAAATGTCAGGTCGTCAGACATCATAATTCCCAGATCTTTTACATGTTGCTTTCCTTCTATGAGTAGATCTGATTGTGTCCTGTACCCTGTTAAAGTTTCTTTTTTTATACTGGACTTAAGTATCTTGAACTTATCACTGTTAAACATCATGTTATTTTCCGTTGCCCAATCGAAGACTTTATTTATATCTACTTGTAGGCTTTGAATGTCTTCTACAGGGGAAATTTTCATGCTGATTTGTGTATCATCAGCAATGGATGACACGAAGCTGTGAGCAGTATTTTTGTCTATATCCGAGATAAGAATGAGAAATAGCAGTGGTGCAAGGACTGTGCCCCGGGGTATCGAGCTTTTCACTGCACTTGAACTTGATCATATTTGATTGACTGTTATTCTCTTTATTCTGTTTGACAGAAAGTTGAAAATCCAACGCCCCACTTTACCCGTTATTCCCATTGATCTCATTTTATGGACTATCACCCCATTGTCCCGTGTACCAGAGGTCTTTGAGAAATCTGTGTATACAACATCTGCATTTTGTTTTTCTTCTAACGTTTCTGTGATTGTGTCATAGTGGTTTAGTAGTTGCTTTATGGCAGGATCTTCCCGCGGTAAATCCGTGCTGTCCTGGGATGTGAAGTTCATTGTTTTCCATAAAACTGGAAATTGATTCCTAATCACTCTTTCATAAACTTGTATTATATTTGACGTTTGTGCAACTGGTCTATTGTTTTTTGACAAGGTTTTGCTACCTCCCTTGTGCAGTGGAGGTATATCTGCTGGTTTAAGTGCTGCTGGTATTGGGGCGCTAAACATAGCCTCATATACTGGTCTTTTAGCACTAATCACCTTGTTGTCCTCCGTGTACGAACCTTCAGTTGTAAGTGAAGGTCCAATACGGGAGGACGTTTTTTATTTTTATTTTGCATATGTGAAAAAATATTTTGTATTTTTCTTTCTCTCTTGTATAGCTTTCTCTTTCCTCAGACTCGTATGATCGCTTCAGTGTCTGCTCTACTTCTTCGATATCTCTGTTTAGGTTATGTTTCATTGTTGTGTCTGTTTAACCATTTCCGGGATTTTTCCTTCAGTACAGTCGCCTGCGTTCTCTTTCTAGAGTGGTCCTCTTCCTGCCCCTCCTCACAGGCACGTGCTTCAGGCACACCTTGTATGCTTCAGCTGTCAGTTGAGCTATTCCCTGTGTGGGAGTTATGTCGCTTAAGATCGTCTCCCATTGAATATTTGCAAGGTCAATATTTTTTCCCAATTGATCCTCTTATTGTTGAAATTGAATTGAATTAAGAGTGTAATAACCCTTCTGGCTTGTTGATCCTCTCGGTCCTCCTGCAGGTATTAATGTTAGTTTGAACTTCAATGAACTTCGGGTCTGAGTCTGTAGGTTTTGAGATTGTAATGTGTCTGATTAGTTCATCATTGTGAATATCAAGTTGGTTTCCTGCTATAATATTATTGTTGCCATTTTCCAACTTAAACTGAAGTCCTCAAATGAAGTAAATTGAAGTCTGCAAGGAAGATATCTGGCACTGGATTTGCTAAGTTATCAAGGATAACCTATTTTGTGCATCTGTTTTACGAATTCCTCAGTTGTTGATTCTGACGGAAATGGAAGCAAAGCAAGCAGGCAGATGATAGGATGCATTCAAGCAGAGTAGACCAACAGCACAGGCAAGCAGAGAAGGTCAACAGCACAGGCAAGCAGAGAAGGGTAACAGCACAGGCAGGCAGAGAAGGTCAACAGCATAGGCAAGCAGAGAAGGTCAACAGCATAGGCAAGCAGAGAAGGTCAACAGCATAGGCAAGCAGAGAAGGTCAACAGCATAGGCAAGCAGAGAAGGTCAACAGCATAGGCAAGCAGAGAAGGGTAACAACACATGCAAGCAGAGAAGGTCGACAGCACATGCAAGCAGAGAAGGTCAACAGCATAGGCAAGCAGAGAAGGTCAACAGCATAGGCAAGCAGAGAGGTCAACAGCATAGGCAAGCAGAGAAAGGTAACAGGACAGGCAAGCAGAGAAAGGTAACAGCACATGCAAGCAGAGAAAGGTAACAGGACAGGCAAGCAGAGAAAGGTAACAGCACATGCAAGCAGAGAAAGGTAACAGCACAGGCAAGCAGAGAAGGTCAACACCACAGGCAAGCACATAAGGTCAACAGCACAGGCAGGTAGTAAAGACCAACAAAGCAGACCCATGCCAGTATTCAAGTGACCAAAGAGTAATCACTACCATAACCAGCTTCTCATGGCTGCCACTCTTGTCAGTACGGCCACAAAATTCTAATTGAACGCTGAAAAAGACGTATCAGTTTTTTAATTGAGTGATCTGGGCTTATGCGCTACCTCTGACAGCGACTGACAGAGTAATTACTCAAGTTTTTGTGCCCATCAAGAGCTCAACGATGAATATTGATAAAGTCTCCCTCGCCATTCATGCTCGTCACAGAAAACGTGGAGGCGAGCGGAAACTGCGCCAGTGTTGCTGGGCGCCGCGGCTGTCATGTGTTGGGCGGCGTGTTTACTCTCGCTCTGTGCTAGACGCCATTCACCCGGCCCTCCCCTCATTATGGCGCCTGAGGTGTAAAAAACGGGTCGCCGGCGTCAGATCAAAGCCGTGATAGACAGCCAGTTTGGAGGAGGCGAGAGGCCGGAGCGTAATATGATTAGCGCCGATTGTCGACTGATCGGATTTCGTATGCCACGTATTTGAATGGATTTGAATAAGATTTGAATACAGTGTGTGTGTGTGTGTGTGTGTGTGTGGGGTGGGGGGGAAGGGAGAAGGGGCCGCGGTAGGATCATGTGAGGCTGTAAATAAGGGGAGGAACTTGAGTACACGTTAGTGAGGGGAAAAATATTACCTTGTAGTTACTGTAATGTTAAGGTGGCTGTGGTCAGTGTTAAGGTGGCTGTGGGTCAGTGTTAAGGTGGCTGTGGGTCAGTGTTAAGGTGGCTGTGGGTCATTGTTAAGGTGGCTGTGGGTCATTGTTAAGGTGTAATGTTAAGGTGGCTGTGGGTCAGTGTTAAGGTGGCTGTGGGTCATTGTTAAGGTGGCTGTGGGTCATTGTTAAGGTGTAATGTTAAGGTGGCTGTGGGTCATGTTAAGGTGGCTGTGGGTCATTGTTAAGGTGGCTGTGGTCATGTTAAGGTGGCTGTGGGTCATTGTTAAGGTGGCTGTGGGTCATTGTTAAGGTGGCTGTGGTCATTGTTAAGGTGGCTGTGGTCATTGTTAAGGTGGCTGTGGGTCATTGTTAAGGTGGCTGTGGGTCATTGTTAAGGTGACTGTGGGTCATTGTTAAGGTGGCTGTGGGTCATTGTTAAGGTGGCTGTGGGTCAGTGTTAAGGTGGCTGTGGGTCATTGTTAAGGTGGCTGTGGGTCATTGTTAAGGTGTAATGTTAAGGTGGCTGTGGGTCAGTGTTAAGGTGGCTGTGGGTCATTGTTAAGGTGACTGTGGGTCAGTGTTAAGGTGGCTGTGGGTCATTGTTAAGGTGGCTGTGGTCAGTGTTAAGGTGGCTGTGGGTCATGTTAAGATGGCTGTGGGTCTTGTTAAGATGGCTGTGGGTCATTGTTAAGGTGGCTGTGGGTCATTGTTAAGGTGGCTGTGGGTCATTGTTAAGATGGCTGTGGGTCATTGTTAAGGTGGCTGTGGGTCATTGTTAAGATGGCTGTGGGTCATTGTTAAGATGACTGTGGGTCATTGTTAAGGTGGCTGTGGGTCATGTTAGGGTGGCTGTGGGTCATTGTTAGATGGCTGTGGTCATTGTTAAGATGGCTGTGGGTCATTGTTAAGATGGCTGTGGGTCATTGTTAAGGTGGCTGTGGGTCATTGTTAAGGTGGCTGTGGGTCATTGTTAGGTGTATGTAGGTGGCTGTGTTCATTGTTAAGGTGGCTGTGGGTCATTGTAAGGTGGCTGTGGGTCATGGTTAAGGTGGCTGTGGGTCAGGTGTCCGTGGGTCATGGTGGCCGTGGGTCAGTGGTCTGTGGGTCAAGGTGTCCGTGGGTCATGGTGGCCGTGGGTCATGGTGCCGTGGGTCAAGGTGTCTGTGGGTCAAGGTGTCCGTGGGTCATGGTGGCCGTGGGTCATGGTGGCCGTGGTCATGGTGGCCGTGGTTGGTGGCCGTGGGTCAAGGTGTCCGTGGGTCATGGTGGCCGTGGGTCAAGGTGTCCGTGGGTCATGGTGGCCGTGGGTCAAGGTGTCCGTGGGTCAAGGTGTCCGTGGGTCATGGTGGCCGTGGTCATGTGGCCGTGGGTCAAGGTGGCCGTGGGTCATGGTGGCCGTGGGTCAAGGTGTCCGTGGGTCAAGGTGGCCGTGGGTCATGGTGGCCGTGGTCATGGTGTGCCGTGGGTCATGTGGCCGTGGTCATGGTGGCCGTGGGTCATGGTGGCCGTGGGTCATGGTGGCCGTGGGTCATGGTGGCCGTGGGTCATGGTGGCCGTGGTCATGGTGGCCGTGGTCATGGTGGCCGTGGTCATGGTGGCCGTGGGTCAAGGTGTCCGTGGGTCATGGTGGCCGTGGGTCATGGTGGCCGTGGGNTCACTACAAATGACAAGGAAGTGTGTGAGGAGTTGAATAAGAAATTCCAGGAGGTCTTCACCTTCGAGCAAGGAGAAATTCAGAGGTAAGAGGGGATAGCTAACCAGGAACCACTGGAAGACTTTGAGATTACCAGCGGGGAAGTAAGGAAGTGTTTACTAGAGTTGGATGTGACAAAGGCTATAGGCCCAGATGGAATCTCCCCATGGGTTCTAAAGGAAGGAGCAAGAGAACTGTGTGCTACCACTCCCATGTGTATAACAAGTCACTGGCAACAGGGGAACTGCCAGATTATGTGAAAGCAGCTAACGTAGTCCCGATATACAAGAAAGGGGATAGACAGGAGGCACTGAACTACAGGCCAGTGTCCCTAACCTGCATACCATGCAAGCTGATGGAGAAGATTTGTGCGAAAAAACTAGTGGAGCATCTGGAGCGAAGGAATTTTGTAACACAGCATCAACATGGGTTCAGGGATGGCAGGTCCTGCCTCACAGGGTTACTTGAATTCTACGACCAGGCAACAAAAATAAGGCAAGAAAGAGAAGGGTGGGCAGACTGCATATTTTTGGATTGTCAGAAAGCCTTTGATACAGTGCCACACAAGAGGCTAGTGCGAAAGTTGGAGATGCAGGCTGGAGTGAAAGGAAGGTACTCCGGTGGATAGAGGAGTACCTAAGCAACAGGAGACAACGAGTCTGTGTGAGGGATGAAGTCTCAGATTGGCGAGACGTTACAATTGGAGTCCCGCAGGGGTCAGTCCTTGGACCTATACTGTTTCTGGTATATGTAAATGATCTCCCAGAGGGTATTGATTCGTTCCTCTCAATGTTTGCCGACGATGCAAAAATTATGAGGAGGATTGAAACAGAGGATGATAGTAGGAGGCTACAAGATGACCTAGATAGACTGAGTGAATGGTTCAACAAATGGCTGTTGAAGTTCAACCCAAGTAAATGCAAAGTAATGAAACTAGGCAGTGGAAACAGGATGCCAGACACAGGATACAGAATAGGTGAAGTACTTATTGAAACAGACAGAGAGAAAGACCTAGGAGTTGATATCACACCAAACCTGTCTCCTGAAGCCCACATAAAGAGAATAACGTCTGCGGCAAATGCGAGGCTGGCTAACATCAGAACGGCGTTCAGGAACCTGTGTAAGGAATCATTCAGAATCTTGTACACTACATATGTAAGACCAATCATGGAGTACGCGGCCCCAGCATGGAGCCCATATCTTGTCAAGCACAAGACGATGCTGGAAAAAGTCCAAAGGTATGCTACTAGACTAGTCCCAGAGCTAAGAGGCATGAGTTATGAGGAAAGGCTGCAGGAAATGCAACTTACGACACTGGAAGTGGGGACATGATCACAACCTACAAAATCCTCAGGGGAATTGACCGGGTAAACAAGGATGAACTATTCAACACTGGAGGGGCGCGAACAAGGGGACACAGGTGGAAGCTGAGTACCCAAATGAGCCACAGAGACATTAGAAAGAACTTTTTCAGTGTCAGAGTAGTTACTAAATGGAATGCACTAGGAAGTGATGTGGTGGAGGCTGACTCCATACACAGTTTCAAATGTAGATATGATAGAGCCCAGTAGGCTCAGGAATCTGTACACCAGTTGATTGACAGTTGAGAGGCGGAGCCAAAGAGCCAAAGCTCAACCCCCGCAAGCACAATTAGGTGAGTACAATTAGGTGAGTACACACACACACACAGACTATACAGAATAAACATACAGATATACAGAATAAAGAACACACACAGAATAAAGAACCAACAAGAATGAGAGGAGAAAATGAACCAGCAATGCTTGATTTGATATTTACCCTAAATGAGTGGGATATAAGGGAAGTTAAGATGGAAGCGCCCTTGGGAATGAGTGACCACAGAGTATTGAACTTTGAGTACCTGGTAGAGCTAGGAATTATCTCCCCCAAAAAAGAACTAGGAATCAAAAGGCTGGCATACCGAAAGGGGAATTATGAACAGATGAGAAGTTTCCTAAGTGAAATACCTTGGGACACAGACCTCAGAGATAAGTCTGTACAGGGTATGATGGACTATGTTACCCAAAAGTGTCAGGAGGCAGTAAACAGGTTCATCCCGTCCCAAAGGGAAAAATCCGAGAAGCAACAGAAGAATCCATGGTATAATAGGGCATGTATGAAAGCGAAGAAACTGAACAAAAGGGCGTGGAGAAACTTCTGGAATAACAGAACACCAGAAAGCAGAGGGAGATACCAGAGAACCAGGAATGAGTACGTCAGGGTGAGAAGAGAAGCAGAGAAAAGTTTTGAAAATGATATAGCAAACAAAGCCAAGACCGAACCAAAGCTACTCCACAATCACATCAGAAGGAAAACAACAATGAAAGAACAGGTATTGAAACTTAGAACAGGCGAGGACAGGTATACAGAGAATGACAAAGAGGTGTGTGAAGAACTCAACAAGAGGTTCCAAGAGGTCTCCACAATTGAACAAGGTGAGGTCACTGTGCTAGGAGAAAGGGAGGTAAACCAGGCGGCCTTGGAAGAGTTCAAAATTACGAGAGAGGAGGTCAAGAGACACCTGCTGGATCTGGATGTTAGAAAGGTTATTGGTCCAGACGGGATCTCACCTTGGATACTGAAAGAGTGTGCAGAGGCACTTTGCTTGGCACTCTCCATAGTGTATAGTAAGTCACTGGAGACGGGAGACTTACCAGAAATATGGAAGACGGCGAATATGGTCCCAATATACAAAAAGGGCGACAGGCAAGAGGCACTGAACTACAGGCCAGTGTCCTTGACTTGTATACCATGCAAGGTGATGGAGAAGATCTGAGAAAAAACCTGGTAACACATCTGGAGAGAAGGGACTTCGCACAAATCGCCAACATGGGTTCAGGGAGGGTAAAACTTGCCTTACAGGCTTGATACAATTCTACGATCAGGTGGCAAAAATTAAGCAAGAAAGAGAGGGCTGGGCGAACTGCATTTTCTTGGATCGTCGGAAAACCTTTGACACAGTACCGCATAAGAGGCTGGTACATAAGCTGGAGAGACAAGGCAGGTGTAGCTGGTAAGGTGCTCCAGTGGATAAGGGAGTACCTAAGTAATAGGAAGCAGAGAGTTACGGTGAGGGGTGAGACCTACGATTGGCGTGAAGTCACCAGTGGAATCCCACAGGGCTCTGTACTCGGTCCTATCTTGTCTCTGATATACGTGTTGCCCCAAAAAATGAGGTGATTTGATAAAATGCTATGCCCAAGATTACCATCCGAGTGCCGGCGGGGAAGTGGTTCATATAGCTCCGGCTATCATTTCCTTTTGTCCGGTCGTGATGGTCAAGCGGATTAAGGCGTCCCTGTACATACCAGTTGCGTTGCTCCTGGCAGTATGGGTTCGAGTCACTTCTGGGGTGTGAGTTTTCAGTTGTATCTAGTCCTGGGGACCATTCAGGCTTGTTTGCATATATATATATATATATATATATATATATATATATATATATATATATATAATATATATATATATATATATATATATATATATATATATATATATATATAAATATATATATATATATATATATATATATATATATATATATATATATATGTTAAGTTACGTTGTCAGCGATAATTGGCGCAACATATCTATCATATTGTGAGTACATCACACGTGCAGTGAGTCAGATTACAAGTGTATGATTCATTCATCATTGTGCAGTGATATACGGGGAATTATACCAGTGTTAGTGTCGCCCTGACCCCCCCCCCACCCAGCGCCCAGGCCGGGAAGTACCTGCTCTCCCCCTCCTTCCCCACCCCACCACGTCGCCTCCCCACCCACGAGGCCACCTTGCCACCCGCCCATAGATGCCGGGAGGCTCCCATGTGTGTCTACGCCACCCACCCACCCATTGTATACCCACACATTATGTAGTGGGTGTATACCCACACTTTGTATAAGAGGTGGTACATGTATTACCACTCATCTGAGTAGTGAGTGCCACGGCCAGCTGATCATGCCCCCAGCCTCCAACCGCCGCCCACCCTCCAGTCTCCACCCGCCGTCCACCCTCCCGCCTAGTGCCCGCCCAGCGCCCGCCCATGTCGCAGCTCTCAATAGCCAGCCAGGCTTCTCCAAGCCAAGATGAGCCACCAAGCAGGGGTAGACAAGGCAGATGTCAGACGTGTGACAGGGTATGCCTTATCCGGTCGAGTGACGGTAATGTGCGCAATCATTACCACAACGGAGCCAGGTGTTTGGGTTCTGGGCGCCCTCCCAGGGAGAACACCAATCAACAGCCCACACCGCCCGTCAGGCAAAACACCTCCCAGACCTTCATTCCCACGGAAAATTTATTAGAGGCTATCAAAGCAACATCAGCCAGAACCTTGCAACACATCCCTAAAGCAGCCCGCCCCACGCAGCAGCCAAATTATCTGCCCTCCTGAGAAAGGTCAACGACTCTCCTGGAACTACCCAAGCATGGCACAACCTCCTACTGTTTGGCAATATATGTCTAGCCACCCCTGCAAGGAGAGACAAAACCTTAGCTGCCTCAGTCATCAAAGCTATAAATGATTTTCCCAGGGAGGACAACCAGGTGCGCCTTCCCACTCGAGCGGAGAAACACCCACGGCAGGAAGAGCAACAGTGCCATATCCGAGACATCAAAAATCAGAACATCAGTCACCAAGAAAATAGAAGAAGGAAACACTATTGGCGCAATAAGAGTCATCACCAGTGAGGACTCAATTGCCGATAGAGATGCCGCAACAGCTCAAGCCCTAAGGGAGAAACACCCTGCCAGGGCTCCGAGTGAGGACGACATTGTACAAGTGGGGGCTACCGGAGCAGAACCTCTCTGGGTGGCTGAATCTGTGGTCCATAAAGCAGCCATGTCCTTCCCAACCGGATCAGCAGGTGGGTTCACAGGACTAAAACCCAACCACCTCAAGCAAATGCTCAACCCTGCACTGGGTGACATTGCAAAGAACCTCTTGGTGGAACTAACCAGATTCACCAACACATGTCTAGCTGGCAACATACCACCGTCCATAAGACCTATTTTTTTTGGAGCATCCCTCTGTGCTCTAAAGAAAAAGGATGGAGGGATCAGGCCAATAGCTGTGGGCAATTCTCTCCGGCGTCTCGTCGCAAAGGCAGCCGCAAGAACAGTTAGTGATGCAGCGGCCAACATGCTGAAGCCAAAACAGCTTGGGTTTGGCATTCCACAAGGGTGTGAGGCGGCAGCCCATGCAGCTCGAGCCTTCATCGCCAATATCACAGACGAAAAGGCCCTTATCAAGCTAGATTTCAAAAATGCCTTCAATTTGGTGCGGAGGGATGCTGTACTCCGTGCGGTTCATAGTCATTTCCCTTCCCTCTACCCTTTCGTACATTCATGCTACAGTATGGATCTTAAGCTACTTTTTGGCGAACATGAAATTGACTCGCGGGAAGGCGTCCAACAGGGTGACCCCTTGCTCCTCTCCTTTTCTGCTTAGTCATCAAACAAGTCACAGAGGTCCTGTCCAGCGAGCTTAACATCTGGTTCTTGGATGATGGTACCCTAGCTGGTTCCCAAGACTCCCTCCTGGAGGACATCAGAAAAATCCAGGAGCAAGGTGCAGTTTTAGGCCTCACCCTGAACCCTTCTAAATGTGAAATAATATGTTCCAACCAGGGCATCGTAGAGAGAATAGAGGGTCTTCTGCCAACATCCATAAAACTAAACCTGAAGACAGCACACTCCTAGGAGCTCCCCTGGGGTTGAAAGCCATCGATGAGGTCCTTGATAAGAAAATCGCCGACCTTAAGAGGATGGATGGGAGGATTGAGGATATTGATGCTCATGATGCACTCTACCTCATCACCAGATGTCTGTCCCTCCCCAGGTTAACCTACTTTCTGAGGTGTTCACCATCTTACAGTAGCCAAAAACTAAGTGAGTATGACCGGTTACTGAAATCAATGCTAGAAAAAGCCCTTAACCTCTCTTTTGATGACCTGCAGTGGAAACAAGCCTCTCTTCCCGTAAGACTTGGGGGCCTCGGAGTTCGAACAGCAACGCAAATCGCTGTTCCAGCCTTCCTGTCCTCCTTATCAGCATCCGACGACCTTGTGAAGGAAATTCTACCTGCCCACTTACATCAGCTGGCAGGTGTACATGATCCCAATTTTACACGCTGTGCCACAGAGTGGGCCTCTCGTGCAGGCCCATCACCTCAACCACCATCCCAAAAGCCCACAGGCAATCCAGCTGGGATGGCCCCATTGTAGACAAAGTTGCTGCAGAGTGCTGGGTGCTGCATCAACACAGCACGACATTGCTCGCCTCACAGCAGTAGCAGCCCTCATGCAGGGGATTTCCGTTAGCAACCCCAATGTCGGCAACTGGCACGCGTCTCACACCACACGCCCTCCGAATTGCTGTGGCCCTCCGCCTTGCTGCCCCAATCCACACCAGATATAGGTGTATTTGCGGCGAGGTGGTGGCTGACAGGTACGGCCACCATGGCCTACTCTGCCAAAGCACGGGAGGATGGCACTCGAGGCACAGTGAAGTTAACGACATCATCAAGAGGAGCCTCACCACAGCTGGATGCCCAGCCGAGAGAGAGCCTCGTTACCTAACGCCCCGTAACTCTGATGCTCTTATTGGTCGCCGGATGGTATCACAGTGAACCCCTGGAAGAATGGCAAGCAGTTGGTATGGGACTACACGTGCGTATCAACCCTGGCTAACACCTACATTGACCTCAGTGTTGCACAACCAGGTGGCGCTGCCACCCACAGGGAAGCAGCCAAATCCCGTAAGTATAGAGAACTTGATCACCACTACAATTTGTCCCCATTGCTTCTGAGACACTCGGCGCCTGGGGTAAAAGTGCTACCAGTTTTTGAAGGAACTGGGTTCTAGGCTCATTGAAACAACAAGGGACCCTAGAGCTGCCAGCTTTCTTTTCCAGCGCCTCAGCGTGGCGATACAGAGGGGAAATGCGCACTGCATCCAGGGTTCCTGCCCGCCATCTGAGGAGCTGGAGGAACTCGACAACCTATGATAACCATCTTTGTAACCTATATGTAACTCCTTTTTTGTAACACAGTTCAAATAAAGCAAATATATATGTGTACATACAAAAGAATGGGGGTGGTAGGAGAAGAAAATATTAGTGTTCAGTGAGAAAACCACAGGTCTCCTCTGAATACGTTTTATTTTCTTCTCCGAGGCTATGGGTCCCCACATTGGCACCAGAGGTGGTACCCTCACAAACTTAAAAAAAAAAAAAAAAAAAAAATATATATATATATATATATATATATATATATATATATATATTATATATATTATATATATATATATATAGATNGGAGGAGGACCATGTAGAGGAGGACCGTGTGGAGGAGGGACCTGTAGAGGAGGACCGTGTAGAGGAGGACAGTGACCGTGTAGAGGAGGACCGTGTAGAGGAGGACCGTGTGGAGGGGACCATGTAGAGGAGGACCGTGTGGAGGAGGGCCATGTGGAGGAGGACCGTGTGGAGGAGGACCGTGTGGAGGAGGACCGTGTGGAGGAGGACCATGTAGAGGAGGACCGTGTGGAGGAGGACCGTGTGGAGGAGGACGTGTGGAGGAGGAGCGTGTGGAGGAGGGGGGCCATGTAGAGGAGGACCGTGTGGAGGAGGACCATGTGGAGGAGGACCGTGTGGAGGAGGACCATGTAGAGGAGGACCGTGTGGAGGAGGACCATGTGGAGGAGGACCGTGTGGAGGAGGACCATGTAGAGGAGGACCGTTGGGAGGAGGACCGTGTGGAGGAGGACCATGTGGAGGAGGACCGTGTGGAGGAGGACCGTGTGGAGGAGGACCGTGTGGAGGAGGACCGTGTGGAGGAGGACCGTGTGGAGGAGGGCCATGTAGAGGAGGACCGTGTGGAGGAGGACCATGTGGAGGAGGACCGTGTGGAGGAGGACCGTGTAGAGGAGGACCGTGTAGAGGAGGACCGTGTAGAGGAGGACCGTGTGGAGGAGGACCGTGTGGAGGAGGACCGTGTGGAGGAGGACCGTGTGGAGGAGGACCGTGTAGAGGAGGACCGTGTGGAGGAGGACCATGTGGAGGAGGACCGTGTGGAGGAGGACCATGTGGAGGAGGACCGTGTGGAGGAGGACGTGTGGAGGAGGACCATGTGGAGGAGGACCGTGTGGAGGAGGACCGTGTGGAGGAGGACCGTGTGGAGGAGGACCGTGTGGAGGAGGACCGTGTAGAGGAGGACCGTGTGGAGGAGGACCGTGTAGAGGAGGACCGTGTGGAGGAGGACCGTGTGGAGGAGGACCGTGTAGAGGAGGACCATGTAGAGGAGGACCATGTAGAGGAGGACCGTGTAGAGGAGGACCATGTAGAGGAGGACCATGTAGAGGAGGACCGTGTGGAGGAGGACCATGTAGAGGAGGACCGTGTGGAGGAGGACCATGTAGAGGAGGACCGTGTGGAGGAGGACCGTGTGGAGGAGGACCATGTAGAGGAGGACCGTGTGGAGGAGGACCGTGTAGAGGAGGACCATGTAGAGGAGGACCGTGTGGAGGAGGACGTGTGGAGGAGGACCATGTAGAGGAGGACCGTGTGGAGGAGGACCGTGTAGAGGAGGACCGTGTGGAGGAGGACCATGTAGAGGAGGACCGTGTGGAGGAGGACCATGTAGAGGAGGACCGTGTGGAGGAGGACCATGTAGAGGAGGACCGTGTGGAGGAGGACCGTGTAGAGGAGGACCGTGTGGAGGAGGACCGTGTAGAGGAGGACCGTGGAGGAGGACCGTGTAGAGGAGGACCGTGTAGAGGAGGACCATGTAGAGGAGGACCGTGTGGAGGAGGACCATGTAGAGGAGGACCGTGTGGAGGAGGACCATGTAGAGGAGGACCGTGTGGAGGAGGACCATGTAGAGGAGGACCGTGTGGAGGAGGACCGTGTGGAGGAGGACCGTGTGGAGGAGGACCATGTAGAGGAGGACCGTGTGGAGGAGGACCGTGTAGAGGAGGACCGTGTGGAGGAGGACCATGTAGAGGAGGACCGTGTAGAGGAGGACCGTGTAGAGGAGGACCGTGTAGAGGAGGACCGTGTAGAGGAGGACCGTGTGGAGGAGGACCGTGTGGAGGAGGACCATGTAGAGGAGGACATGTGGAGGAGGACCATGTAGAGGAGGACCGTGTGGAGGAGGACCGTGTAGAGGAGGACCGTGTGGAGGAGGACCGTGTGGAGGAGGACCGTGTGGAGGAGGACCGTGTGGAGGAGGACCGTGTAGAGGAGGACCATGTAGAGGAGGACCGTGTGGAGGAGGACCGTGTGGAGGAGGACCGTGTGGAGGAGGACCGTGTGGAGGAGGACCGTGTGGAGGAGGACCGTGTGGAGGAGGACCGTGTAGAGGAGGACCGTGTGGAGGAGGACCGTGTGGAGGAGGACCATGTAGAGGAGGACCGTGTGGAGGAGGACCATGTAGAGGAGGACCGTGTGGAGGAGGACCGTGTGGAGGAGGACCGTGTGGAGGAGGACCATGTAGAGGAGGACCGTGTGGAGGAGGACCGTGTAGAGGAGGACCGTGTGGAGGAGGACCGTGTAGAGGAGGACCATGTAGAGGAGGACCGTGTAGAGGAGGACCGTGTGGAGGAGGACCATGTAGAGGAGGACCGTGTGGAGGAGGACCGTGTGGAGGAGGACCATGTAGAGGAGGACCATGTAGAGGAGGACCGTGTGGAGGAGGACCGTGTGGAGGAGGACCATGTAGAGGAGGACCGTGTGGAGGAGGACCTGTAGAGGAGGACCGTGTGGAGGAGGACCATGTAGAGGAGGACCGTGTGGAGGAGGACCGTGTGGAGGAGGACCGTGTAGAGGAGGACCGTGTGGAGGAGGACCGTGTGGAGGAGGACCGTGTGGAGGAGGACCATGTAGAGGAGGACCATGTAGAGGAGGACCGTGTAGAGGAGGACCATGGGAGGAGGACCGTGTGGAGGAGGACCATGTAGAGGAGGACCGTGTGGAGGAGGACCGTGTAGAGGAGGACCGTGTGGAGGAGGACCGTGTAGAGGAGGACCGTGTGGAGGAGGACCGTGTGGAGGAGGACCGTGTGGAGGAGGACCGTGTAGAGGAGGACATGTAGAGGAGGACCGTGGAGGAGGACCGTGTGGAGGAGGACCGTGTGGAGGAGGACCATGTAGAGGGAGGACCGTGTGGAGGAGGACCGTGTGGAGGAGGACCGTGTGGAGGAGGACCATGGAGAGGAGGACCGTGTGGAGGAGGACCGTGTGGAGGAGGACCGTGTGGAGGAGGGCCGACGTGTGGAGGAGGGCCATGTAGAGGAGGACCGTGTGGAGGAGGACCGTGTGGAGGAGGACCGTGTGGAGGAGGACCATGTAGAGGAGGACCGTGTGGAGGAGGACCGTGTGGAGGAGGACCATGTGGAGGAGGACCGTGTGGAGGAGGACCGTGTGGAGGAGGACCGTGTGGAGGAGGACCGTGTAGAGGAGGACCGTGTGGAGGAGGACCGTGTGGAGGAGGACCGTGTGGAGGAGGACCATGTAGAGGAGGACCATGTAGAGGAGGACCGTGTGGAGGAGGACCATGTAGAGGAGGACCGTGTGGAGGAGGACCATGTAGAGGAGGACCGTGTGGAGGAGGACCTGTAGAGGAGGACCGTGTGGAGGAGGACCGTGTAGAGGAGGACCGTGTGGAGGAGGACCGTGTGGAGGAGGACCGTGTGGAGGAGGACCGTGTAGAGGAGGACCGTGTGGAGGAGGACCGTGTGGAGGAGGACCGTGTGGAGGAGGACCGTGTGGAGGAGGACCGTGTGGAGGAGGACCATGTAGAGGAGGACCGTGTGGAGGAGGACCATGTAGAGGAGGACCGTGTGGAGGAGGACCGTGTGGAGGAGGACCGTGTAGAGGAGGACCATGTAGAGGAGGACCGTGTGGAGGAGGACCGTGTGGAGGAGGACCATGTAGAGGAGGACCGTGTGGAGGAGGACCGTGTAGAGGAGGACCGTGTGGAGGAGGACCATGTAGAGGAGGACCGTGTGGAGGAGGACCATGTAGAGGAGGACCGTGTGGAGGAGGACCATGTAGAGGAGGACCGTGTGGAGGAGGACCGTGTAGAGGAGGACCGTGTGGAGGAGGACCGTGTGGAGGAGGACCGTGTAGAGGAGGACCGTGTGGAGGAGGACCATGTGGAGGAGGACCGTGTGGAGGAGGACCGTGTAGAGGAGGACCATGTAGAGGAGGACCGTGTGGAGGAGGACCGTGTGGAGGAGGACCATGTAGAGGAGGACCGTGTGGAGGAGGACCGTGTAGAGGAGGACCGTGTGGAGGAGGACCATGTAGAGGAGGACCGTGTGGAGGAGGACCATGTAGAGGAGGACCGTGTGGAGGAGGACCATGTAGAGGAGGACCGTGTGGAGGAGGACCGTGTAGAGGAGGACCGTGTGGAGGAGGACCGTGTAGAGGAGGACCGTGTGGAGGAGGACCGTGTAGAGGAGGACCGTGTAGAGGAGGACCATGTAGAGGAGGACCGTGTGGAGGGACCATGTAGAGGAGGACCGTGTAGAGGAGGACCATGTAGAGGAGGACCGTGTGGAGGAGGACCATGTAGAGGAGGACCGTGTGGAGGAGGACCGTGTGGAGGAGGACCGTGTGGAGGAGGACCATGTAGAGGAGGACCGTGTGGAGGAGGACCGTGTAGAGGAGGACCGTGTGGAGGAGGACCATGTAGAGGAGGACCGTGTAGAGGAGGGCCATGTAGAGGAGGACCGTGTAGAGGAGGACCGTGTAGAGGAGGACCGTGTGGAGGAGGACCGTGTGGAGGAGGACCATGTAGAGGAGGACCATTAGAGGAGGACCATGTAGAGGAGGACCGTGTGGAGGAGGACCGTGTAGAGGAGGACCGTGTGGAGGAGGACCGTGTAGAGGAGGACCGTGTAGAGGAGGACCATGTAGAGGAGGACCGTGGAGGAGGACCATGTAGAGGAGGACCGTGTGGAGGAGGACCATGTAGAGGAGGACCATGTAGAGGAGGACCGTGTGGAGGAGGACCATGTAGAGGAGGACCGTGTGGAGGAGGACCATGTAGAGGAGGACCGTGTGGAGGAGGACCGTGTGGAGGAGGACCATGTAGAGGAGGACCGTGTGGAGGAGGACCATGTAGAGGAGGACCGTGTAGAGGAGGACCGTGTGGAGGAGGACCGTGTGGAGGAGGACCATGTAGAGGAGGACCGTGTGGAGGAGGACCGTGTAGAGGAGGAACGTGTGGAGGAGGACCGTGTAGAGGAGGACCATGTAGAGGAGGACCGTGTAGAGGAGGACCGTGTGGAGGAGGACCATGTAGAGGAGGACCGTGTGAAGGAGGACCGTGTGGAGGAGGACCATGTGGAGGAGGACCATGTAGAGGAGGACCGTGTGGAGGAGGACCATGTAGAGGAGGACCGTGTGGAGGAGGACCATGTAGAGGAGGACCGTGTGGAGGAGGACCGTGTGGAGGAGGACCGTGTAGAGGAGGACCGTGTGGAGGAGGACCGTGTGGAGGAGGACCGTGTGGAGGAGGACCATGTAGAGGAGGACCATGTAGAGGAGGACAGTGTAGAGGAGGACCATGTAGAGGAGGACCGTGTGGAGGAGGACCATGTAGAGGAGGACCGTGTGGAGGAGGACCGTGTAGAGGAGGACCGTGTGGAGGAGGACCGTGTAGAGGAGGACCGTGTGGAGGAGGACCGTGTGGAGGAGGACCGTGTGGAGGAGGACCGTGTAGAGGAGGATCATGTAGAGGAGGACCGTTGGAGGAGGACCGTGTGGAGGAGGACCGTGTGGAGGAGGACCATGTAGAGGAGGACCGTGTGGAGGAGGACCGTGTGGAGGAGGACCGTGTGGAGGAGGACCATGTGGAGGAGGACCGTGTGGAGGAGGACCGTGTGGAGGAGGACCGTGTGGAGGAGGGCCATGTAGAGGAGGACCGTGTGGAGGAGGACCGTGTGGAGGAGGACCGTGTGGAGGAGGACCATGTAGAGGAGGACCGTGTGGAGGAGGACCGTGTGGAGGAGGACCATGTGGAGGAGGACCGTGTGGAGGAGGACCGTGTGGAGGAGGACCGTGTGGAGGAGGACCGTGTGGAGGAGGACCGTGTAGAGGAGGACCGTGTGGAGGAGGACCGTGTGGAGGAGGACCGTGTGGAGGAGGACCATGTAGAGGAGGACCATGTAGAGGAGGACCGTGTGGAGGAGGACCATGTAGAGGAGGACCGTGTGGAGGAGGACCATGTAGAGGAGGACCGTGTGGAGGAGGGCCATGTAGAGGAGGACCGTGTGGAGGAGGACCGTGTAGAGGAGGACCGTGTGGAGGAGGACCGTGTGGAGGAGGACCGTGTGGAGGAGGACCGTTCAGAGTAGGACCGTGTGGAGGAGGACCGTGTGGAGGAGGACCGTGTGGAGGAGGACCGTGTGGAGGAGGACCGTGTGGAGGAGGACCGTGTGGAGGAGGACCGTGTGGAGGAGGACCGTGTAGACGAGGACCGTGTGGAGGATGACCATGTAGAGGAGGACCGTGTGGAGGAGGACCGTGTGGAGGAGGACCGTGTAGAGGAGGACCATGTAGAGGAGGACCGTGTGGAGGAGGACCGTGTGGAGGAGGACCATGTAGAGGAGGACCGTGTGGAGGATGACCGTGTAGAGGAGGACCGTATGGAGGAGGACCATGTAGAGGAGGACCGTGTGGAGGATGACCATGTAGAGGAGGACCGTGTGGAGGAGGACCATGTAGAGGAGGACCGTGTGGAGGAGGACCGTGTAGAGGAGGACCGTGTGGAGGATGACCGTGTAGAGGAGGACCGTATGGAGGAGGACCGTGTAGAGGAGGACCGTGTAGAGGAGGACCGTGTAGAGGAGGACCATGTAGAGGAGGACCGTGTGGAGGAGGGCCATGTAGAGGAGGACCGTGTGGAGGAGGATCGTGTGGAGGAGGACCGTGTGGAGGAGGACCATGTAAAGGAGGACCGTGTGGAGGATGACCGTGTAGAGGAGGACCGTATGGAGGAGGATCATGTAGAGGAGGACCGTGTAGAGGAGGGCCATGTAGAGGAGGACCGTGTAGAGGAGGACCGTGTAGAGGAGGACCGTGTGGAGGAGGACCGTGTGGAGGAGGACCATGTAGAGGAGGACCATTTAGAGGAGGACCATGTAAAGGAGGACCGTGTGGAGGAGGACCGTGTAGAGGAGGACCGTGTGGAGGAGGACCATGTAGAGGAGGACCATGTAGAGGAGGACCATGTAGAGGAGGACCGTATGCAGAAGGACCATGTAGAGGAGGACCGTGTGGAGGAGGACCATGTAGAGGAGGACCATGTAGAGGAGGACCGTGTGGAGGAGGACCATGTAGAGGAGGACCGTGTGGAGGAGGACCGTGTGGATGAGGACCGTGTGGAGGAGGAGTATGTAGAGGAGGACCATGTAGAGGAGGACCGTGTGGAGGAGGACCATGTAGAGGAGGACCATGTAGAGGAGGACCATGTGGAGGAGGACCATGTAGAGGAGGACCATGTAGAGGAGGACCATGTAGAGGAGGACCATGTAGAGGAGGACCGTGTGAAGGAGGACCGTGTAGAGGAGGAACGTGTGGAGGAGGACCATGTAGAGGAGGACCATGTAGAGGAGGACCGTGTAGAGGAGGAACGTGTGGAGGAGGACCATGTAGAGGAGGACCATGTAGAGGAGGACCGTGTGGAGGAGGACCATGTAGAGGAGGACCATGTAGAGGAGGACCATGTAGAGGAGGACCATGTAGAGGAGGACCGTGTGGAGGAGGACCATGTAGAGGAGGACCATGTAGAGGAGGACCGTGTAGAGGAGGACCATGTAGAGGAGGACCGTGTAGAGGAGGACGTGTATGAAATAGAGGACAAAAATCAGGAGATCAGGAAATGCATAACAAAGAATATTAATAAGCGCTGATAATAAAAACTCACCACGGAGAAGGGCGCCCAAATGGAATATGGAATAAGGACCAACAAAGAGACGTGGAGGGAAAAAACTTGAGAGGCGCTGCCTCCTAACGCTGAAAAAAATGGCTACCTGATAAAAACGGGCTTAAGATGATCCCTGGTGATGCTGTGGCAGAGGGCAGCGGGCAGGGGGGCACCGGGCCCGGGGGCAGCGGGCAAAGGGGCCGGGGGGCACGGGGCTGGGGGCAGCGGGGCAGAGGGCCGGCTGGGGCGAGAATGACAAGTCAATCAGGTAGAAGGTGTTGATATCCGGCCAGGCTGTCAATGAGAAACTTTAAACAAATAATTTTAGCCTTGATAGAGACTGGGGAAAAGGTGGGGGGGGGGGGGGGACGGGCTGACGGCTCCTGGTCGATGGGAAAAATGGCAGCAGAGGCTGGCTGACTTGACACCCTTCACTGTAGCTGTGTTGTGTACACACACACACACACACACACACACACACAAACACACACACACAGGTAGCCTGGGGCCAGGGGCCAGGTAGCCTGGTGGATAGCGTGCAGGATTCGTAATTCTGTGGCGCGGGTTCGATTCCCGCACCCGGCAGAAACAAATGGGCAAAGTTTCTTTCACCCTGAATGCCCCTGTTACCTAGCAGTAAATAGGTACCTGGGAGTTAGTCAGCTGTCACGGGCTGCTTCCTGGTGTGTGGTGTGTGTGTGTGTGTGTGNGAGGAGGACCGTGTGGAGGAGGACCGTGTGGAGGAGGACCGTGTGGAGGAGGACCGTGTGGAGGAGGACCGTGTGGAGGAGGACCGTGTGAGGAGGACCGTGTGGAGAGGACCCGTGTGGAGGAGGACCGTGTGAGGAGGACCGTGTTAGGAGGACCGTGTGGAGAGGGACCGTGTGGGAGGACCGTGTGAAGGAGGACCGTGTAGGAGGAGGACCGTGTGGAGGAGGGACCGTGTGGAGAGGACCGTGTGGAGGAGGACCGTGTGGAGGAGGGACCGTGTGGAGGAGGACCGTGTGGAGGAGGACCGTGTGGAGGAGGACCGTGTGGAGGAGGACCGTGTGGAGGAGGACCGTGTGAGGAGGACCGTGTGGAGGAGGACCGTGTGGAGGAGGACCGTGTGAGGAGGACCGTGTAAAGGAGGACCGTGTGGAGGAGGACAGTGTGGAGGAGGACCGTGTGGAGGAGGACCGTGTAGAGGAGGACCGTGTGGAGGAGGACCGTGTGGAGGAGGACCGTGTAGAGGAGGACCGTGTGGAGGAGGACCGTGTGGAGGAGGACCGTGTGGAGGAGGACCGTGTAGAGGAGGACCGTGTGGAGGAGGACCGTGTGGAGGAGGACCATGTAGAGGAGGACCGTGTAGAGGAGGACCGTGTGGAGGAGGACCGTGTGGAGGAGGACCGTGTGGAGGAGGACCATGTAGAGGAGGACCGTGTAGAGGAGGACCGTGTGGAGGAGGACCGTGTGGAGGAGGACCGTGTGGAGGAGGACCGTGTAGAGGAGGACCGTGTGGAGGAGGACCGTGTGGAGGAGGACCATGTAGAGGAGGACCGTGTAGAGGAGGACCGTGTGGAGGAGGACCGTGTGGAGGAGGACCGTGTGGAGGAGGACCGTGTAGAGGAGGACCATGTAGAGGAGGACCGTGTAGAGGAGGACCGTGTGGAGGAGGACCATGTAGAGGAGGACCGTGTGGAGGAGGACCGTGTAGAGGAGGACCGTGTAGAGGAGGACCGTGTGGAGGAGGACCGTGTAGAGGAGGACCATGTAGAGGAGGACCGTGTAGAGGAGGACCGTGTAGAGGAGGACCGTGTGGAGGAGGACCGTGTGGAGGAGGACCGTGTGGAGGAGGACCGTGTGGAGGAGGACCATGTAGAGGAGGACCATGTAGAGGAGGACCGTGTGGAGGAGGACCGTGTAGAGGAGGACGTGTGGAGGAGGACCGTGTAGAGGAGGACCATGTAGAGGAGGACCGTGTAGAGGAGGACCGTGTGGAGGAGGACCATGTAGAGGAGGACCGTGTGGAGGAGGACCATGTAGAGGAGGACCGTGTAGAGGAGGACCGTGTAGAGGAGGACCGTGTGGAGGAGGACCGTGTAGAGGAGGACCATGTAGAGGAGGACCATGTAGAGGAGGACCGTGTGGAGGAGGACCATGTAGAGGAGGACCGTGTGGAGGAGGACCGTGTGGAGGAGGACCGTGTGGAGGAGGACCATGTAGAGGAGGACCATGTGGAGGAGGACCGTGTGGAGGAGGACCGTGTGGAGGAGGACCGTGTGGAGGAGGACCGTGTGGAGGAGGACCGTGTGGAGGAGGACCGTGTGGAGGAGGACCATGTAGAGGAGGACCATGTAGAGGAGGACCGTGTGGAGGAGGACCGTGTAGAGGAGGACCGTGTGGAGGAGGACCGTGTAGAGGAGGACCATGTAGAGGAGGACCGTGTAGAGGAGGACCGTGTGGAGGAGGACCATGTAGAGGAGGACCGTGTGAGGAGGACCATGTAGAGGAGGACCGTGTAGAGGAGGACCGTGTGGAGGAGGACCGTGTGGAGGAGGACCATGTAGAGGAGGACCGTGTAGAGGAGGACCATGTAGAGGAGGACCGTGTGGAGGAGGACCATGTAGAGGAGGACCGTGTGGAGGAGGACCGTGTGGAGGAGGACCGTGTGGAGGAGGACCATGTAGAGGAGGACCGTGTGGAGGAGGACCGTGTGAGGAGGACCGTGTGGAGGAGGACCATGTAGAGGAGGACCGTGTGGAGGAGGACCATGTAGAGGAGGACCGTGTGGAGGAGGACCGTGTGGAGGAGGACCATGTAGAGGAGGACCGTGTAGAGGAGGACCGTGTGGAGGAGGACCGTGTGGAGGAGGACCGTGTGGAGGAGGACCGTGTGGAGGAGGACCATGTAGAGGAGGACCGTGTAGAGGAGGACCGTGTAGAGGAGGACCGTGTAGAGGAGGACCGTGTGGAGGAGGACCGTGTGGAGGAGGACCATGTAGAGGAGGACCATGTGGAGGAGGACCGTGTGGAGGAGGACCGTGTAGAGGAGGACCATGTGGAGGAGGACCGTGTGGAGGAGGACCGTGTAGAGGAGGACCATGTAGAGGAGGACCGTGTGGAGGAGGACCATGTAGAGGAGGACCGTGTGGAGGAGGACCGTGTAGAGGAGGACCATGTGGAGGAGGACCGTGTGGAGGAGGACCGTGTAGAGGAGGACCATGTGGAGGAGGACCGTGTGGAGGAGGACCATGTAGAGGAGGACCGTGTGGAGGAGGACCGTGTAGAGGAGGACCATGTAGAGGAGGACCGTGTGGAGGAGGACCGTGTAGAGGAGGACCATGTGGAGGAGGACCGTGTGGAGGAGGACCGTGTAGAGGAGGACCATGTAGAGGAGGACCATGTAGAGGAGGACCGTGTGGAGGAGGACCGTGTAGAGGAGGACCATGTAGAGGAGGACCGTGTGGAGGAGGACCGTGTAGAGGAGGACCGTGTGGAGGAGGACCGTGTAGAGGAGGACCATGTAGAGGAGGACCGTGTGGAGGAGGACCGTGTAGAGGAGGACCATGTAGAGGAGGACCGTGTGGAGGAGGACCGTGTAGAGGAGGACCATGTAGAGGAGGACCGTGTGGAGGAGGACCGTGTGGAGGAGGACCATGTAGAGGAGGACCGTGTGGAGGAGGACCGTGTAGAGGAGGACCATGTAGAGGAGGACCGTGTGGAGGAGGACCGTGTAGAGGAGGACCATGTAGAGGAGGACCGTGTAGAGGAGGACCATGTAGAGGAGGACCGTGTGGAGGAGGACCATGTAGAGGAGGACCATGTAGAGGAGGACCATGTGGAGGAGGACCGTGTGAGGAGGACCGTGTGGAGGAGGACCGTGTAGAGGAGGACCGTGTGGAGGAGGACCATGTGGAGGAGGACCATGTGGAGGAGGACCGTGTGGAGGAGGACCGTGTGGAGGAGGACCGTGTAGAGGAGGACCGTGTGGAGGAGGACCGTGTGGAGGAGGACCGTGTGGAGGAGGACCGTGTAGAGGAGGACCATGTAGAGGAGGACCGTGTGGAGGAGGACCGTGTGGAGGAGGACCGTGTGGAGGAGGACCATGTAGAGGAGGACCGTGTGGAGGAGGACCGTGTGGAGGAGGACCATGTAGAGGAGGACCATGTGGAGGAGGACCGTGTGGAGGAGGACCGTGTAGAGGAGGACCGTGTGGAGGAGGACCGTGTGGAGGAGGACCGTGTGGAGGAGGACCGTGTAGAGGAGGACCGTGTAGAGGAGGACCGTGTGGAGGAGGACCGTGTGGAGGAGGACCATGTAGAGGAGGACCGTGTGGAGGAGGACCGTGTGGAGGAGGACCGTGTGGAGGAGGACCGTGTGGAGGAGGACCGTGTGGAGGAGGACCGTGTGGAGGAGGACCATGTGGAGGAGGACCGTGTGGAGGAGGACCATGTAGAGGAGGACCGTGTGGAGGAGGACCATGTAGAGGAGGACCATGTAGAGGAGGACCGTGTGGAGGAGGACCATGTGGAGGAGGACCATGTAGAGGAGGACCGTGTAGAGGAGGACCGTGTGGAGGAGGACCATGTGGAGGAGGACCGTGTGGAGGAGGACCATGTAGAGGAGGACCGTGTGGAGGAGGACCATGTAGAGGAGGACCGTGTAGAGGAGGACCGTGTAGAGGAGGACCGTGTAGAGGAGGACCGTGTGGAGGAGGACCATGTAGAGGAGGACCGTGTGGAGGAGGACCATGTGGAGGAGGACCGTGTAGAGGAGGACCGTGTAGAGGAGGACCGTGTGGAGGAGGACCATGTAGAGGAGGACCGTGTGGAGGAGGACCGTGTGGAGGAGGACCGTGTGGAGGAGGACCGTGTGGAGGAGGACCATGTAGAGGAGGACCGTGTGGAGGAGGACCATGTGGAGGAGGACCGTGTGGAGGAGGACCATGTAGAGGAGGACCGTGTGGAGGAGGACCATGTGGAGGAGGACCGTGTGGAGGAGGACCATGTAGAGGAGGACCGTGTGGAGGAGGACCGTGTGGAGGAGGACCATGTAGAGGAGGACCGTGTGGAGGAGGACCGTGTGGAGGAGGACCATGTGGAGGAGGACCGTGTGGAGGAGGACCGTGTGGAGGAGGACCGTGTGGAGGAGGACCGTGTGGAGGAGGACCGTGTGGAGGAGGACCATGTAGAGGAGGACCGTGTGGAGGAGGACCATGTGGAGGAGGACCGTGTGGAGGAGGACCGTGTAGAGGAGGACCGTGTGGAGGACCATGTAGAGGAGGACCGTGTGGAGGAGGACCGTGTGGAGGAGGACCGTGTGGAGGAGGACCGTGTGGAGGAGGACCATGTGGAGGAGGACCGTGTGGAGGAGGACCATGTAGAGGAGGACCGTGTGGAGGAGGACCATGTGGAGGAGGACCGTGTGGAGGAGGACCGTGTGGAGGAGGACCATGTGAGGAGGACCGTGTGGAGGAGGACCGTGTGGAGGAGGACCATGTGGAGGAGGACCGTGTGGAGGAGGACCGTGTGGAGGAGGACCGTGTGGAGGAGGACCGTGTGGAGGAGGACCGTGTAGAGGAGGACCGTGTGGAGGAGGACCGTGTAGAGGAGGACCGTGTGGAGGAGGACCGTGTGGAGGAGGACCGTGTAGAGGAGGACCATGTAGAGGAGGACCATGTAGAGGAGGACCGTGTGGAGGAGGACCATGTAGAGGAGGACCGTGTGGAGGAGGACCATGTAGAGGAGGACCGTGTGGAGGAGGACCATGTAGAGGAGGACCGTGTGGAGGAGGACCGTGTAGAGGAGGACCGTGTGGAGGAGGACCGTGTAGAGGAGGACCGTGTGGAGGAGGACCATGTAGAGGAGGACCGTGTGGAGGAGGACCGTGTAGAGGAGGACCATGTAGAGGAGGACCGTGTGGAGGAGGACCGTGTGGAGGAGGACCATGTAGAGGAGGACCGTGTGG
>WNGS01002804.1:69019-88476 GCA_020271785.1 Procambarus virginalis | reverse complement strand
AGGTCTCTTATGGCCCACACGAGGTCTCTCATGTCCCAAACGAGGTCTCTTATGTCCCAAACGAGGTCTCTCATGGCCCACGAGGTCTCTCATGGCCCACACGAGGTCTCTCATGGCCCACGAGGTCTCTCATGGCCCACACGAGGTCTCTCATGGCCCCACGAGGTCTCTCATGGCCCCACGAGGTCCCCATGGCCCACACGAGGTCTCTTATGTCCCAAAACGAGGTCTCTCATGTCCCACACGAGGTCTTTATGTCCCACACGAGGTCTCTCATGGCCCACACGAGGTCTCATGGCCCACCGAGGTCTCTCATGTCCCACACGAGGTCTCTCATGGCCCCACACGAGGTCTCTTATGTCCCACACGAGGTCTCTTATGTCCCACACGAGGTCTCTCATGTCCACACGAGGTCTCTCATGGCCCACACGAGGTCTCTCATGGCCCACACGAGGTCTCTCATGTCCCACACGAGGTCTCTATGTCCCACACGAGGTCTCTTATGTTCCCACACGAGGTCTCATGGCCCACACGAGGTCTCTTATGTCCCACACGAGGTCTCTCATGGCCCACACGAGGTCTCTCATGGCCACACGAGGTCTCTCATGGCCCACACGAGGTCACCCATGGCCCACACGAGGTCACCCATGGCCCATACGAGGTCACCATGGCCCATACGAGGTCACCCATGGCCCACCGAGGTCACCCATGGCCCATACGAGGTCACCCATGGCCCACACAAGGTATCTCATGGCCCACACGAGGTATCTCATGGCCCACACGAGGTATCTCATGGCCCACACGAGGTCACCCATGGCCCACACGAGGTCTCCCATGGCCCACACGAGGTCACCCATGGCCCCACACGAGTCACCCATGGCCCACACGAGGTCACCCATGGCCCACACGAGGTCTCCCATGGCCCACACGAGGTATCCATGGCCCACACAAGGTATCTCATGGCCCACACGAGGTCTCCCATGGCCCACACGAGGTCTCCATGGCCCACACGAGGTCTCTCATGGCCCACACGAGGTCTCCCATGGCCCACACGAGGTCTCCCATGGCCCACACGAGGTCTCTCATGGCCCACACGAGGTCTCCCATGGCCCACACGAGGTCTCCCATGGCCCACACGAGGTCTCTTATGGCCCACACGAGGTCTCTTATGTCCCACACGAGGTCTCTTATGTCCCAAACGAGGTCTCTTATGTCCCAAACGAGGTCTCTCATGGCCCCACGAGGTCTCTCATGGCCCACACGAGGTCTCTCATGGCCCCACGAGTCTCTCATGGCCCACACGAGGTCTCTTATGGCCCACACGAGGTCTCTCATGTCCCAAACGAGGTCTCTTATGTCCCAAACGAGGTCTCTCATGGCCCCACGAGGTCTCTCATGGCCCACACGAGGTCTCTCATGGCCCCACGAGGTCTCTCATGGCCCACACGAGGTCTCTCATGGCCCCACGAGGTCTCTCATGGCCCCACGAGGTCACCCATGGCCCACACGAGGTCTCTTATGTCCCAACGAGGTCTCTCATGTCCCACACGAGGTCTTTTATGTCCCACACGAGGTCTCTCATGGCCCACACGAGGTCTCTCATGGCCCCACACGAGGTCTCTCATGTCCCACACGAGGTCTCTTATGTCCCACACGAGGTCTCTTATGTCCCACACGAGGTCTCTCATGGCCCACACGAGGTCTCTTATGTCCCACACGAGGTCTCTCATGGCCCACACGAGGTCTCTCATGGCCCACACGAGGTCTCTCATGGCCCACACGAGGTCACCCATGGCCCACACGAGGTCACCCATGGCCCATACGAGGTCACCCATGGCCCATACGAGGTCACCCATGGCCCACACGAGGTCACCCATGGCCCATACGAGGTCACCCATGGCCCACACAAGGTATCTCATGGCCCACACGAGGTATCTCATGGCCCACACGAGGTATCTCATGGCCCACACGAGGTCACCCATGGCCCACACGAGGTCTCCCATGGCCCACACGAGGTCACCCATGGCCCACACGAGGTCACCCATGGCCCACACGAGGTCACCCATGGCCCACACGAGGTCTCCCATGGCCCACACGAGGTCTCCCATGGCCCACACAAGGTATCTCATGGCCCACACGAGGTCTCCCATGGCCCACACGAGGTCTCCCATGGCCCACACGAGGTCTCTCATGGCCCACACGAGGTCTCCCATGGCCCACACGAGGTCTCCCATGGCCCACACGAGGTCTCTCATGGCCCACACGAGGTCTCCCATGGCCCACACGAGGTCTCCCATGGCCCACACGAGGTCTCCCATGGCCCACACAAGGTATCTCATGGCCCACACGAGGTCTCCCATGGCCCACACGAGGTCTCCCATGGCCCACACGAGGTCTCCCATGGCCCACACGAGGTTTCTCAAGGCCCACACGAGGTCTCCCATGGCCCACACGAGGTCTCCCATGGCCCACACGAGGTCTCTCAAGGCCCACACGAGGTCTCTCGAGGTAATATGTATCTTCGCATGCTTTTAAAGAATTAAACTTCTACTGTTATTAATTGTGAGGGGTTTATTGATTAGTTTAATTGCCTGAACTCTTCTCGCCCACCGCCCAACTCTGCTTCCTGCTGTACCACCTCCGTCAGCACTGATGACGCAGAACTCTGCTTCCTGCTGTACCACCTCCGTCAGCACTGATGACGCAGAACTCTGCTCCCTGCTGTACCACCTCCGTCAGCACTGATGACGCAGAACTCTGCTCCCTGCTGTACCACCTCCGTCAACACTGATGACGCAGAACTCTGCTCCCTGCTGTACCACCTCCGTCAACACTGATGACGCAGAATTCTGCTCCCTGCTGTACCACCTCCGTCAACACTGATGACGCAGAACTCTGCTCCCTGCTGTACCACTTCCGTCAACACTGATGACGCAGAACTCTGCTCCCTGCTGTACCACCTCCGTCAGCACTGATGACGCAGAACTCTGCTCCCTGCTGTACCACCTCCGTCAGCAATGATGACGCAGAACTCTGCTCCCTGCTGGACCACCTCCGTCAGCAATGATGACGCAGAACTCTGCTCCCTGCTGGACCACCTCCGTCAACACTGATGACGCAGAACTCTGCTCCCTGCTGGGCCACCTCCGTCAGCACTGATGACGCAGAACTCTGCTCCCCGCTGGACCACCTCCGTCAGCACTGATGACGCAGAACTCTGCTCCCTGCTGGGCCACCTCCGTCAGCACTGATGACGCAGAACTCTGCTCCCCGCTGGACCACCTCCGTCAGCACTGATGACGCAGAACTCTGCTCCCTGCTGTAGAAACTCACCCCACTTTTACTAATACTAATTTTATTCCTCTCCTCTTTATTATTATCTGTATGTACTAGAGACAGTCAGGGTCTCTTATCATGCTCTCGTTGTGTTTGCTGATCCGCAAAGATAAGAAAGGATCATCAAAGCCTTAAAATTTAGCATTTAATAATAAAATAATGACATTCCAATTGATGATATTATTTCTGGGTCGACCTCCCACACCTCCGAGTACTCTTCTTGAACGTGGCTAAACACTCCAGTTTATAACATGCTACAAACACCCCGTTCAGCACCTCAGATCATATGTGACGATCCCCTTCTGCACATGAAATAAACATTGGCCGCAAAACATATAAACATTTAGTGTGATCACTAACTTTAGCATATGACCTTCACTTACTGGGCAAAGACAGGAAATAACTCGTAAATCTATCTATGATCAAGCTCTCTAAATAATGGACAATAATAAATAGGTACACCAAACGGTCCATATGTGTCTTGTTTTCTCATGTCCCTTGACGACTGTTCATCAATAACATTCACAGAAGTAAGAAAGTTCACCAAGTTCTGACACCAAGACAACATAGAATGTATGAAAAGGTATCATCAAGACACTCTTCCAACGATACGACGTTGTTGGGTGCCTTAAACACTCCCCTTGGATGTCTCAGTAAACTTGACGCTGGTGCGCCTTGATCACCTCCCCTGGTGGATGTCACTGGTAACAGTCTAGGCTTCACTATGTTGTCTAAATGAATAATATATTATAAGTATCTCACTTGTTTAGTGCGTCAGTCATGCGCTCTCTCACACAAAGTGCAGTAACGTAGAGAAACACGATCAATCACAGCTGATTTCTGGTGGATTTTATTATCAGTTCGTGGATCTGACCAACAACGTCTCGGTATAGTCAGTGGATCAGACAGGTTGTGCTTAATGCACTTAAAGCACCATCACTGACTGGAGGACACAGAATGTCTGCATGAGTGGCGATGCCCAATAAACTTGCCCCTCGGGGCAAAATTAAAATTGAATTAAATTCCTGCCACACTAACAGAAGAAAGGCAGTCGTCGCTGCATGCCTCCGCCTCAACTGCACTGTCTCTATGCACCTCCAGGCCTGCATCTCACACCATTTCCTGCCATCTGTCTCAACTGCAACAACATCTTCTCTATCAAGCACCTTCTCACCTGCCAGTACTTCAGCACCTCGTGCTGTCCTCCCCAGCAGTACCTAGCAGGTCTCCGTGTGCTGTCCTCCCCAGCAGTACCTAGCAGGTCTCCCTGTACCGTCCTCCCCAGCAGTACCTAGCAGGTCTCCGTGTGCTGTCCTCCCCAGCAGTACCTAGCAGGTCTCCCTGTGCCGTCCTCCCCAGCAGTACCTAGCAGGTCTCCGTGTACCGTCCTCCCAGCAGTACCTAGCAGGTCTCCCTGTACCGTCCTCCCCAGCAGTACCTAGCAGGTCTCCGTGTGCCATTCGACTTGGAGCACCTGCTAGATGGTGTGGCATGTTATCCCTGAGTCATCCACCGACACAGGGACTCTACCAGCTCCCCCGAGAACTGTGTAACTCACACCAGCAGTCCCAGGAGGGTGGTAGAGAGGAGTGAGGACGCTCAGACGACTCAGCCGTAACTACTACTCCAGCCGTCGTCCTCGGCACTACAGACGGGGTACAGAGCTCACTCGCCGAGCACCCACTGTATAAATCCTCACAACTATACTCACACTTCACTCGGGAAAGATGTCAAATAATTGGGGAGGCGGTATCTCCTTGCGGAAGATGCAAGGAGATATCCAGGCAACTTCAGGGACGTGCAAGAAGAGACCCGGGCAACCTCTGGGAAGTGAATTATGTCGGATAGTTAAACATAACTGAAATCAAGTTGTAACTTGACGTCGGCCAGTGGACTGGGACAGTTATTGACTTCCAAGTGAGTCTGTGCAGTGTGCTTTGAAGACCTTCTCCACAGCCTTCTACTGCCGGAATGTCTGTGACTACGAAGACAGTCCCGATCGGAAGGAGGTCAGAAAGTAAAGTCATTGCAGTGAAGTGATCACAACGAGTGCGACTCGTGATATTATTAACAATGCAGGGCATTGCAATGTGCAGTGACGAAATAAATCTGCAGTACTTATTAGGGAATTTTGTGAATATTAGTGTTAATTTAAGTGCAGCAGAGACAATGTAGTGCTCCATTAACAACCAACTTGAGTGTAGCAGTGCAGTGATATTCATGTTAAATGGCGAGTCCAAGCGTCGAGCTACTAAATATCCATGACGTGTGAATTGTTAGCTAGGAAGAAGAACAATACTGTCTGCAACGACACAGTATTGAATATAGAGCCCCGGGGCCCCCCACTCTGGTTACCTGCAGTTGTCGGATGGTATACTGGATTAACCCCTAGAGTAGTGAGAGTGACAGAGCCACCGAGTTACCTCCCATTGTCTCCACTAATTACCCGGGGCACCAGAAGGGAATGTTGCAGTTTTTCTTTGGTCAAGGCGAGGATACACGGGAAAAGAGCGAAGATTGCAATGCAAGGGAGCAAGAGAAAGTAGTGAACGAAAAAAGAGCTACTATGTACTAAAGGGAAGAGGGAGCCGTCAGCTACAGTTTCTGGCTGCTTGCAGGCAGGAAGGATCCGGAAGTCAGCTTGACCATTGTAGCTAAGTAGCTTCCATCTCCTTCCCTTGAGTATCAGGGCCCCCTTGAATTCTCTCTCAGGTGTCACCCAATTTTACCCTGCGCTTTCACCTCGTCAGGGAGCCGCTGATAAAACAAAAACAAAACAAGTGTTCTCTCTGAACATTCCACCACCTCTACTACTAACACCAGTGTATCACACACTAGAGAGTGACCCGGCATTGAACTTAAATATGAAGGAGGGCTCGACGTTATACTATTGGGGATTCGGCTCAGAACTGTCCTATTGTCATGAATACACACACACGAACTGAGCCACCATGACTTACCCTCTCTCTCCTAGTCTTAGGGTGATCTCTTTTTAGTTCCTCTTTTGTTTTCTGTATAAGGTCATCCGGCCTGCAATTTTTCCCTCTCTTTCCTCTTAATAATTATCACCAGGATTACCTTAGTAATCCTCACCTTATTAATCCTCAACACGGTTGTCTAACAGATAAACATTTATTACAAATAATAAAGAATAAAAATAATAGCATGGTCTCATCAGGTAATGGTCCTACAAAGTAGCATTACACTTGTATAATATCTGTGCTCCAAATATTTGTCTGCTATAATGCTGCTTGATCTTCTCCGGCAACCCTCCATGCATCAGTCACCTCGCCGACTCGACTAGGCTTTTTCCATGTAATTTATGTCAATCAAAAAATATCAACGCTCTCACCTTGCATTGCGTCAAACATACTACATAAATCCATCCACCTCTTGAACATAAAATGATGCCCACACAACCCTCTGTATCTTCCAGAAGATCAGCCACTCTTGTCACACAACAAGTCTCCTCTATGGTGATTGATCTTCCTGGGAATGACAACTGGGACCATTCATCAGTGGGTCCTCAAATTACGTAGGTCCTCTTGCAGCTTCTTAAATATCGCTGCTACATCAATAACTGACAAAATGCGTCCACCATGTACCACTGCTACAGCAAGTCTGGACGCATCACGTCCATCACACATAAACCTGTAATTCCATTACCACAACAATAACAACATATCTTCCATCTAAACATAAACAATATTTACAACTAAATCCCCCTCTGCAAATTCCAACATCCCTTACGGCGGTCTGTATCGTGGGGGGGGGGGGGGTACTCCCCTACCTGGGCGAGTCCACACCAAAAATCTCTGTCTGCCGGGAAGCCTTTCTCCCCAGTCAACAACTGACCCGGGCCAAGTGAGTATATATTGCTCTCGCCTTCATAATGTCAACTCACCTTAAACTCGTTATATCATTTCATTATTTCCAAAAACTTTGTAATTTACATCCAGAAACATTATACAAGACTGCTGGGCACACGATCTCACTGCAACAAGCAACATATGGCAGTAAAATATGCTCTTTCCGCAAAATATTGACAGCGATACTCGTCGCACGACGCCTATATATGACACTTTGCTAAGTCGCCCACACAGCTTCAGTTTCACTGTCACTAATCGGCTCCTTTCTGGATATTAGGATTACTCCTCCAGGGTAATCCTGATGCGTCTTGTTGCATCGATGATTGGGGAACATTGAGGTGTCTCCCACTAACGAGACGCCTCGCTGTACTAATCGGTGGCTATGTGATATCGGGTCACTTGTTCATTGGACTTTGCTTTCAACTTGTTGAAAGCAAAGAATCTTCTTTCGCACCTGGGATTCCTAGCGTCATCGCCTTCTCTCCTCAGCGGGAAACATTGCTCAAGTGGTGGGGCCACGACCGCCATATTGGAGGAATGGCATATAGGTTACCGCTTAATCATGTTTAAAACACAAATTTCTCTTAAACCGTGCAACTTACACGCTTTCAGGTTGAACTAAAATGATCATTGGACCTTCAAGTATATGCTTAAGGTGAGAAAAATGACTCTTGAAGCAGGGAAAGGTACAAACGAGATGACAAACATAATAACTGTAGTTGAAGCTTTGATCCTCCTCCTCTAAGAAAGCCATATTCTTGAGTTGATGTGAATTAGGCTGTTCGTACCTGTACATATGCGTATGTATGAAGCAAACAATTCTTTCACAGAAGAGAGATTGGATGGGAAAGTTCTTCACTAGATTTTACACTTTGATCGCAACTCTACTAGTATGCCACATTCAGACGATCCCTATATATGTGTGTGTATCACATCTACCCACGCCTTCATGTACTCTTCATTTTTTTGTTTTGCTATTATACCTCGTTAGAGTCAGGCTTACTCTTCCTCACCTTTTAGGTTTATTAGTTAAATTGTTCATATGTTTAAATTAAAATTTAGCCCTTTTATAGGTCACTGGCAATAGGGCTAAACAAGGTAGCTAGGTACGGTCGACGTCACTCCTACCTGGGCTGTCCAACCACTTGGGCTGGACGGTAGAGCGACGGTCTTGCTTCATGCAGGTCGGCGTTCAATCCCCAACCGTCCAAGTGGTTGGGCATCATTCCTTCACCCCGTCCCATCCTAAAATTTATATCCTGATCCCTTCCAAGTGATATATAGCGGTAATATCTTGGCGATTTTCACTGATAATTTTCTCCCTACATTGGCTGTCATGGGACAGGCACCTGCTCACTCTATCTGGCGGAGAAACCCACAAGTCTGGTGTACTCATGATACCGTTAATAACCACAACATATCCCTTCATCTGTCCTCTTCCTTATTTCTATGGTATACCTAAGACCCCATAAACCTGGCCTTCCTCTTCGTGCTGTCAGTTCTTCAAGAGGCTCTGTCGGCTATCCTCTTGCCTCCTGGCTTGCTAAACCTCTCACTCGTTATCTTGGTATTTTTTCTCCTGCCCACCTCAGTCGCTCTCAGGACTTCTTAGGAGGACTGTGCCTGCAGCCCTCCTATAAGGTGCTTAGTCTTGATGTTGACTCTCTGTTTACTAATCTTCCCCTTGGTTTCTAAGTCATAAGGTAACTGAGACCCTTCTTCATCTCCCGCTTCCTACTGACGTTTTCCTTGAACTCATCAGACTGTTGACTCTAACTCCTTCTCTTTCAACGGTAAATACTTCTCTCAAACTTCTTCTTCTTCTCATATAATACTTCTCATAAAATACTTCTTCTCTCACACACAATACTTTTGCAGTCTCCGTGGTGTAGTGGTAAGACACTCGCCTGGCGTTCCGCGAGCGCTATGTCATGGGTTCGTATCCTGGCCGGGGAGGATTTACTGGGCGCAATTCCTTAACTGTAGCCTCTGTTTAACGCAACAGTAAAATGTGTACTTGGATGAAAAAACGGTTCTTCGCGGCAGGGGATCGTATTCCAGGGACCTGCCCGAAACGCTACGCGTACTAGTGGCTGTACAAGAATGTAACAACTCTTGTATATATCTCAAAAAAAAAAAAAAACATTCCGTGTAACTATGTTTCCCCTGTTTACCCCACATAGACTTAATATGGTTTTATGTTGTCCCTCGTGGTTAACTGAAAAAGCATACAGCAAAGCTAAAGGCGTCCTTTACACTAAACTGAGAGATGCCCTTGGGGTCCTGAGAGAAAATGGTTTTTAAAATGCCGTATACCCTTCTTTTAAGTAAACTGACCCGTAACGTAGCGGATACAAAACAAATCGTTTTCAATAACCCAAATACAATAAGGGAAATTAGTAAGAATGGAGTAGGAGAGGATAGTAATCCTGGAGGAGTTTATATATTAGCTTGTAGAGATTGTAATGAAGTCTATGTGCGGCAAATGGGGCGAAAACTGAGATCAGAATTTGTAGAACCTAAAAAAGCGTGTAGAAGTATGGCTGGAACCAGTGCTGCTGTTAACCATAGTTGGGAAAATGATTACAATATTGATTTTAAGAAAAGTGAAATAACCTATAAAAGTAATATTATTAGAACTAGAAGGGTTATCTTCTTGAGGTTATCTTGCGATGATTTCGGGACTTAGTGTCCTCACGGCCCGGTCCTCGATCAGGCCTTCTTTTTGCTACACCCCCCCGCCAGGAAGCACCCCGTAGCAGCTGTCTAACTCCCAGGTACCTATTTACTGCTAGGTCACAGGGGCCTCAGGGTGGAAGAAACTCTGTCTATTTGTTTCCGCCTCCACCGGGGATCGAGTCCGGAACCTCAGGACTACGAATCCTATGCGCTGTCCACTCAGCTGTCAGTCCTCTGTTTTATAGCAGCCAGCAGCCAGTTACAGCCCCGCTCTTGTGCCAGGTAAGTCCACAACCGGCTCACAGTAACTCGTACTACTTGGAACTGTTTGTTCCGAGTAGCTCAATCTAAAACAGCAAACAACAGGATAGCAGCCTCATTACATGTTAAGACGTAAGTCTCGTCCTAATCACACACTCAGGACCTTGATAAAGCACTCAGGACAGTGCGAAAGACTTTGTGTATATTCCTAACATAAATTTCACAAATACTCAAGTGTGATGAAGACCGCCATCCTATCCCAGATCTCCAGTATCAGCTATTGATACAGACAATGGCTCCAAAAAGCCTCCATTAATGGGATCACCATAGCCCGTGCTACTTGGAACTTTTCGTTCTGGGTCGCTGAATCAAAAACAACAACACCAGTGAGGGATTTTATACACTCTTTGTAATATTCTGGGTTCACGCTGCTCCTCCTGCTCCTCCGCTGGTGCCTACTCTATTTCCTGTTCGTCTTGTCCTCTCCAATACTCTCGTTAAACTGGTTGTGCACTGAACGACAGACTTAAGGAACATGACAGATGTGTTAAGTCATCGACACCTGCAGGGACAGGTGTCGTTGTGGTGGTACACTTGAGCTGTGTCCTTTACTAGGTACTTAAGCTGTGTCCTTTACTAGGTACACTTGAGCTGTGTCCTTTACTAGGTACACTTGAGCTGTGTCCTTTACTAGGTACACTTGAGCTGTGTCCTTTACTAGGTACACTTAAGCTGTGTCCTTTACTAGGTACACTTGAGCTGTGTCCTTTACTAGGTACACTTGAGCTGTGTCCTTTACTAGGTACACTTGAGCTGTGTCATTCTTAGGTACACCTCAACTGTGTCATTCTTAGGTACACCTCAACTGTGTCATTCTTAGGTACACCTCAACTGTGTCATTCTTAGGTACACCTCAACTGTGTCATTCTTAGGTACACCTCAACTGTGTCATTCTTAGGTACACCTCAACTGTGTCGTTCCTTTGGTACACCTCAACTGTGTCGTTCCTTTGGTACACCTCAACTGTGTCGTTCATATGGAGCACAGACTACCTTTTGGTTCAAGAAAGGTCCTCCACAGCTTCGACGCTGTATAGAGATAGTCTTGTCCTGGGCTGTATAGAGACAGTGTTGTCCTGGGGCTAGGACAACACTGTCTCTATACAGCCCAGGACAACACTGTCTCTATACAGCCCAGGACAACACTGTCTCTATACAGCCCAGGACAACACTGTCTCTATACAGCCCAGGACAACACTCTTTATACAGCCCATGACAACACTGTCTCTATACAGCCCAGGACAACACTGTCTCTATACAGCCCAGGACAACACTGTCTCTATACAGCCCAGGACAACACTGTCTCTATACAGCCCAGGACAACACTGTCTCTATACAGCCCAGGACAACACTGTCTCTATACAGCCCAGGACAACACTGTCTCTATACAGCCCAGGACAACACTCTTTATACAGCCCATGACAACACTGTCTCTATACAGCCCAGGACAACACTGTCTCTATACAGCCCAGGACAACACTGTCTCTATACAGCCCAGGACAACACTCTTTATACAGCCCATGACAACACTGTCTCTATACTGCCCAGGACAACACCCTCTCTATACAGCCCATGACAACAGTGTCTCTATACAGCCCAGGACAACACTCTTTATACAGCCCAGGACAACACTGTCTCTAAACAGCCCCAGGACAAAACTGTGTTTATACAGATCAGGACAACACTGTCTCTATACTGCCCAGGACAACACTGTCTCTATACAGCCCAGGACAACACTGTCTCTATACTGCCCAGGACAACACTGTCTCTATACAGCCCAGGACAACACTGTCTCTATACTGCCCAGGACAACACCCTCTCTATACAGCCCATGACAACACTGTCTCTATACAGCCCAGGACAACACTGCCGCTATATAGCCCAGGACAACACCCTCTCTATACAGCCCAGGACAACACTGTCTCTATACAGCCCAGGACAACACCCTCTCTATACTGCCCAGGACAACACTGTCTCTATACAGCCCAGGACAACAGTGTCTCTATACAGCCCAGGACAACACTGTCTCTATACTGCCCAGGACAACACTGTCTCTATACTGCCCAGGACAACACTGCCTCTATATAGCCCAGGACAACACTGTCTCTATACAGCCCAGGACAACACTGTGTCTATACTGCCCAGGAAAACACTGTCTCTATACTGCCCAGGACAACACCCTCTCTATACAGCCCAGGACAACACTGTCTCTATACTGCCCAGGACAACACTGTATCTTTACAGCCCAGGATAACACTGTCTCTATACAGCCCAGGACAACACTGTCTGTATACAGCCCAGGACAACACTGTCTCTAGACTGACCCAGGACAACACTGTCTGTATACAGCCCCAGGACAACACTGTCTCTATACAGCCCAGGACAACACTGTCTCTATACAGCCCAGGACAACACTGTCTCTATACAGCCCAGGAAAACACCGTCTCTATATAGCCCAGGACAACACTGTCACTATACAGCCCAGGACAACACTGTCTCTATATAGCCCAGGACAACACTGTCTCTATACAGCCAAGGATAACACTGTCTCTATACAGCCCAGGACAACACTGTCTCTATACAGCCCAGGACAACACTGTCTATATATAGCCCAGGACAACACTGTCACTATACAGCCCAGGACAACACTGTCTCTATATAGCCCAGGACAACACTGTCTGTATACAGCCCAGGACAAGACTGTCTCTATACAGCCCAGGACAACACTGTCTCTATACAGCCCAGGACAAGACTGTCTCTATAGAGCCCAGGACAAGACTGTCTCTATACAGCCCAGGACAACACTGTGGGGGTGTTTCTTTTTTGCTGTCACGACTGCAATGCACACGTCGCCAGTGTACATGTGGCAGACGCTTCACGAAACTGTCGGAATTAGCAGAATAGAAAATACGAGAGCAACCGTACAGGGCCTGGGAGCAAGGTCGAGTTAGAGTCCTTGTGGGTCTCTTCTCAGACTGGCCTCACCTGGTCCTGCTCCACGTTGGTCGTTGGAATCTCCTCAATGATGTAACACTTTAAGGGACTCCTAGGGTCCTCATTACATTTATAGTTTAGTGACTTGGGCAACTCGGTGTTGAAGACACTTAGAGCTGAAGGCTTGAGTAATATTGACAGTATTCAGAAGTGGTTCAACAGAAACACCGCATAAAGCTTAACAGTAGTTTGTTTACTAACTTAACCACTAATACACAGGGTGCTTGATTTACTTTCGATTGGCGTCAGCAAAGCTATGGTTGCATTAGCGAGACTCTTGACGTGTGGCTAATCGACTCCTATCCACTCGTGGAGAAACACCTAACTTAACACAGTTGACAGCCAATCATTAACACGGCAACCTAACTGCCGGTATGCAAAGGGATCACAAGAGTTCCAACCGGATACTCGGTAATGATGATATGCAATAAACACAATGGGACAGGCAATAACATGCACAATAATAATCACACAATAACTAAATGTGTGGTGTATGTGAAGCTCACATTCACAGACGAGTGAAATGCCGTGATACCACACAGATAAACACGCATTCACCGTCGATTCACCTATAACCTGAGACAGGTATAAGAAGGTGAGAACTGTGGTTGATACCTCAGATCAACACAGACACAATAAAACAATGACAAGATCTTGTACTTACAGATAAGGTACCTTTCCTTACTCACTCACTCAGGCACATTTTTACAAGCACTCGTAGGTCGCTCGTAGACACAGAGGGTACTCGCAGTATCTTGAGATGATTTCGTGAGTAGGGCGTGCTGTATGCTTAACAGACAGACACACGCACACACACTGGCACTGGCGGTGAGTAAGGTGGTGACATCACGTCGGAGTGAGGGCGGCGGCGGGCGCTCGAGGTACTGAGGTACTGAGGTACTGAGGTACACGCTCGGGATGAGTGGCGGCTGGCGGCTGTGGTACCATGCAGGTACACTTGTGGTAAAGTCACACACACAGGTTACTTAGGCGGCGGCACTGCCTTAGTTCACTGTAAGTCACTCACGACGATCTTTGTCACCAGGGGTTACCTGATACCAGTCAGTTTCGCTCTGGAGATTTGTCACTTTAGGCTTCTAAACAATATATTCGCACTCGTGATTCTGGGCGAGTGTGGTATATTGCAAAGACGCTGAGTTAACTTGATGGTGAGGAATAGACAGTGTTCAGTCTTTTGGCCGATAGACAGAATGACACGTCCTCTGGGTATGGTCTCTCTCACGTGAATGAGTTTGCAAGGGTGCCAGGCATCTCGTGGCACACAACACAAAAGGAGTTACAATTGACCAATAGCATTGCAGCAAATGAGCGGGAACCAATCATATTAGCTCGTTCGATGAGCAGTAGCAGGAGTGACGTCATGAACACGTCATAGCTGTTATTCTCCATGCACCGGTTGAGGTTGACCCCAGAGGTCAGACGCTGCTGGCGCCTTCCCCTCTGTCTCTCACGCTCTCCTCCAGGCAATGTACCCACTGACCCTTGGTGGCCAGTATGCTTAACTCCCTGTATCTACTTCCTGCATGGACATACGGCGGCCTCCGTATTATGAAAGTAATCCTGGTTAAATGGGCATTCTGGAGATACCCAACATGCCAGATCATTATCCAGGATTAAGAGAGATAGGCTTTGTGCACGAAGATCAGTGCACTGTGCACTGCAATGAGCCATTCAAGTCAGCTGTGGAGCATCTTGGGAGACATACTCCCACAAACACTCTCTTTACAGCCTCAGGACAAAACTGTCTCTATACAGCCCCAGGACAACACACTCACTATACAGCCCATGGCAACACTGTATACAGCCCAGGACAACATGTCTCTATAAGCCCAGGACAACACTGTCTCTATAAGCCCAGGACAACACACTCACTATACAGCCCATGGCAACACTGTTTACAGCCCAGGACAACACTGTCTCTATAAGCCCAGGACAACACTCTCTCTAAAATGCCCATAGCAACACTGTCTCTATACAGCCCAGGACAAAGCTGTCTTAATACAGATCAGGACAACACTGTCTCTATACACCCAGGACAACACTGTCTCTATACAGCCCAGGACAACACTGTCTCTATACACCCCAGGACAACACTGTCTCTAGACTGCTCAGGACAACACTGTCTCTATACACCCCGGACAACACTGTCTCTATACACCCCAGGACAACACTGTCTCAAGATTGGCCCAGGACAAAACTGTATCTATACAGCTCAGGACAACACTGTCTCTAGACTGACCCAGGACAACACTGTATCTATACAGCTCAGGACAACACTCTCTCTATACAGCCCAGGACAACACTGTCTCTGTACAGCCCAGGACAACACTGTCTCTATATAGCCCAGGACAACACTGTCGCTATTCAGCCCAGGACAACACTGTCTCTATACAGCCCAGGACAACACTCTCTCTATACAGCCCAGGACAACACTCTTTCTATACAGCCCAGGACAACACTCTCTCTATTCAGCCCAGGACAACACTGTCTCTGTACAGCCCAGGACAACACTGTCGCTATTCACCCCAGGACAACACTGTCTCTAGACTGACCCAGGACATCACTGCATCTATACAGCTCAGGACAACACTGTCTCTAGACTGACCCAGGACAACACCGTCACTATACAGCCCAGGACAACACTGTCTCTATACAGCCCAGGACAACACTGTTGCTATTCAGCCCAGAACAACACTATCAGAGACAGCGTTGTCCTGGGCTGTATAGAGACAGCGTTGTCCTGGGCTGTATAGAGACAGCGATGTCCTGGGCTGTATAGTGATGGTGTTATCCTGGGCTGTATAGTGACAGCGTTGTCCTGGGCTGTATAGAGACAGCGTTGTCCTGGGCTGTATAGTAACGGTGTTGTCCTGGGCTGTATAGAGACAGTGTTGTCCTGGGCTGTATAGAGACAGCGTTGTCCTGGGCTGTATAGAGACAGTGTTGTCCTTGGGCTGTATTGAGACAGTGATGTCCTGGGCTGGATGATGCACAGGTGTTGTCCCACACGACCTGCTTACCTTCCCTCCACGGCTGCAGGGTGAGTCCATCTGGGCGCTTTTGGCTGTTGTCAGGTCTGCACAACTGGGGTTCCCTTTGTGCTGGACACCCAGCTGTTGCCAAACTTCTCTTGATGATGTCATTGACTGCTTCATGTCTGGCAATCTTTCCCTGTGTCTTACGACAGATGAGACCATGGCTGCCGTATTGGTCTGCCCGTGCCTGGCCGCAAATACACCGGTGCTCGGTGGAGATAGGGGCGGCAAGGCGCAGAGCAACACCAATACTTAGGGCCCGATGGTCCAGGCGGGTGCCCAAGGCGGAATTAGGGACTGCCAAACAGGAAGTCCCCAGCATGGGGGGCTTGCACAGCTAGGAGACGCGCTCTGTCCTGAGAAGCTGCGTCCAGCAATGCTTTGGCGATGTTCTCCACTATGGGGCTATCCCATTGTCTGTTTACCGTCGTTTGGACAAGTTGGTCGGGTGTGTGAATTGGCAAGAGTGTCCCACTGACGAGCTCCTTCCACAATTTTGGGATCATGAATCCCAGTGGAGTTCCTTAGGTATTCTGGTAGTATTTCATTCACTAATTCACTTGTAGCATTGGTCGAGGATAAGAATGCCGGCAATGCTAACTGTGTCGCCTTGCGAATACCTATACCCCCGAGTCTAACTGGGAGCGTTGCTTGGTCCCACTGGTCATCTTGCAGGGAGAGGTTTAACACTTTCATACTTATTGTCTTTAGGAGTGAGTCGTATTCCGTTAATTTTGGGCTGTCAAAGGAAGGAGCACACCTGAGGAAATAGGTAAGTCTGGGCAAGGCCAGGCACCTTGTAAGAAGGTACAAAGCATCGTGAGCATCCAAAGCCCCTATTCGCGCCCCCATCCTCCTCAGGTCTTTCAGCTTTTCTTCGAGGACTACCTCAATGGCGTTCGAGCCCAGAGTGCCCCTAGCAGTACCCTGTCGGTGGGAGCGATCACTTGGGCTCCTGGCAATAAGATTCGTACTGCATCTATGATTGGTTGGCTGGATGGGATGATTTCACACTTTGATGGATTTAGTGTAAGCCCAACTCGTCTCCCTTAGATTTCACTAGCTGAAGATCTCCTAGCAGGGATTCCTGTGTCCCTGCCAGGGTGCCATCGTCCAGGAACCAGATGTTGATTCGCTGGACAACCTGCTTGTGACCTCCTTAGATGCCATGCAGAAAAGAAAAGGGGCAAGTGGGTTCTCCCTGCTGGACACCTGCGGAACAACTTCATGTTCCCCAAACAACAGTGTCGATTCCCTACTGTACCCTGCTGAAACGAAGGGAAGTAGACAAGGAAAGCTGGTTCGAACTGCTTCCTGTTCGCTTCCAATACCACATCCCTTTTTACCTGGTTGAAGGCATTTTTAAAGTCTAATTTGATTAATGCCTTATTTTCTGGGAGGTGCTTGATATAGGCTCGCGCTGCATGAGCTGCTGCTTCACAGCCATGGGGGACACCAAAACCTAGTTGATGGGGTCGAAGCATCGTTGCAGCGTCTATGCTGATTTTTCTGACAGCTGCCCTAGCAACAAGGCGCCGAAGTGTGTTACCCACGGCAATGGGTCTGACTCCACCATCCTTCTTCTTAGGGCACAAAGGGATGCTCCGAAGAAGAACGGTTTAATTGTATCTGGATCAACCCGGAGAGACAGTCGTTGACAAACTTCGTGATCTCTGACAGTAGTGTCTCGGCAACTTCGCCGAGAACTGGGTTTGTCATCTCCTTGAGGTGCTGAGGTCTTACTCCAGTGTATCCCCCTGCTGAGCCTGGTGGAAATGACATGATGGCTTTGTATACCTCTGATGCTTGGAGGAATAGAGGTCCCATGTCTGGGGCATTTGTGTCCCGAGCAGTGGTTCCCATGGTACTCTGGGAGGGTGCTTCTCTCTCAGTGAGTCGGCAGTTGCAGTATTTCTAGGGGCGATGTTTCTTCTTCACTGGTAAGTAACCTAATTGCCCCTACTGTGTTGCCCTCTTCAATTTTCTTGGTCACTTGTGTTCCAAGCTTAAAATTATCATTGGAACTCTTGGTCTTCCACGACGGTTTTTGCGTTGAGGAGGGATGGGGATCAAGTTGTCAGCTCTGGGGAAATTATTTATTGCCCTAGTGACTGATGAGGCTAGTGACTTGCCTCCTCTTGCAGGTACGCCTAAGCAAATATTGCCAAACAGAGCAAATTATGCCATGCTTTGATGGTGGCCGCAGCATTAAGATTTTCAGACCGTTCATTCACTTTCCTTAGAAGGTCTGTATATTTCCCTGCTGCAAATGGGCGCGCTGCTTTAGGATGTGGGGAAGAGTTCTGGTGGTGGATGCTTTGATGGCCCCCAGGAGGTCATCTGATGACATGAAGTTTGCTGGGATTGTGTGGGTGCCGGGGGGACCTGTGGGCCTTCTCCTCTCTACAGGTTCCGTCCATGAACCCTCACAGCCGTTGTGCTAACGTAGGGTTCCATCGTTTCTAAGGCTGTGAGATTCGTCACAAACCCGACACGTTCCTCTGAGTCTGGGTCCCCCTCTGGGTGTGCCTCTGAGTGCATTGTTCCCAGGACCGTGTTCTTGGCTGAGGGGTTCCTGGTTAGTTGGGGGAGTCCCCTCCGTTCCCCGAGCGGGCTGTACATCGGCGTGGCGTGGAGGGTGATCACGGGTGGTGGCGGCAGGGTAGTTAGCTGTCCCTCGCACTCACCACTCATGTGGGTACTTGTGTCTCCCTCACTTTTGGGAAGAACCTGAATGCTTGCTGTGACCTGTGCCATATCTGGGTGCATGGAGGGTGACACATCCCTGCAACAGGCACTGTGTGGGCGGTGAATAGGTGTGGGAGATGCCCAGCCGCAGGGTGGGTGGGGGTGGGATGGCAGGAGGTACAGTGTGCGTGAGGCCGGCTCGCGGGAGGGGGGGGGGTTGACCGAACGCCACTCGCCTTGAGGGGAGAGGGGGGGCTGGGTGACACTTAACACTGGTACAATTTCTTGTATATCACTGCACAATGGTGAATGAATCATACACTTATAGACTGACACACTGTGAGCTCCATTAACACTAAACATGATTGCTAATTTCTGTTTTTCTTTCCAAATATATTTCTATAATCACTGGGTGGCACATGGATGACCCCGTGTGAGGAGTCAGGTGTTTGTAAATATGCAGATGTGTGAGGACTTCAATGATATTAATATTCCAACTTAAGTGCCGGGTGTTT
>WNGS01002803.1:0-14840 GCA_020271785.1 Procambarus virginalis | reverse complement strand
CTCACACTCCACACTCTCACTGTAAGAGTCTCTCACTCTCACTGTAAGAGTCTCTCACTCTCACTGTAAGTCTCTCTCACTCTCACTGTCAGAGCCTCACACTCCACACTCTCACTGTAAGAGCCTCACACTCCACACACTCACTGTAAGAGCCTCACACTCCACACTCTCACTGTAAGAGCCACACACTCCACACACTCACTGTAAGAACCTCACACTCCACACACTCACTGTAAGAACCTCACACTCCACACACTGTAAGAGCCTCACACTCACTGTAAGAGCCTCACACTCACTGTAAGAGCCTCACACTCACAGTAAGAGCCTCACACTCTCACTGTAAGAGCCTCACAGCAAATTTAGCCCCAATATACAAGAAGGGTGACAGACAGGAGGCACTGAACTACAGGCCAGTGTCCCTGACCTGCATACCATGCAAGGTGATGGAGATGATTGTGCGAAAAAAGCTAGTGGAACATCTGGAGCGAAATAACACCGTAACACAACATCAGCATGTATTCAGGGATGGCAGATCATGCCTTACAGGATTAATCGAGTTCCACGACCAGGCAACAAAAATCAGGTAAGAGAGGGGTGGGCAGACTGCATATTTTTGGATTGCCAGAAAGCCTTTGACACAGTACCACATAAGAGACTAATGCAAAAGCTGGAGATGCAGGCAGGAGATAAAGGGAAGGTACTCCATTGGATAAAGGAGTACCTAAGCAACAGAAGACAGCGAGTCACTGTGAGGGGCGAGTCTCCGATTGACGAGGCGTCACCAGTGGAGTCCCGCAGGGGTCAGTCCTTGGACCTATACTGTTTCTGATATATGTAAATAATCTCCCAGAGGGAATAGACTCGTTCCTCTCATTGTTTGCTGATGATCCAAAAATTATGAGGAGGATAATAATAATAAACATCTATTGTTATTTTGCTAATGGATGACGCCGCAATAACATCTGCGGCATATGCGAGGCTGGCTAACATCAGAACTGCCTTCAAGAACCTGTGTAACGAATCATTCAGAACCTTGTATATCACATATGTAAGACCAATCCTGGAGTATGCGGCCCCAGCATGGAGCCCGTACCTTGTCAAGCACAAGACGAAGCTGGAAAATGTTCAGAGGTATGCCACTAGACTAGTCCCAGAACTAAGAGGCATGAGTTACGAGGAAAGGCTGCGGGAAATGCACCTCATGACACTGGAAGACACAAGAGTAAGGGGAGACATGATCATTACCTACAAAATTCTCAGAAGAATTGACAGGGTAGATAAGGATAAACTTTTTAACACGGGTGGTACGTGAACAAGGGGACACAGATGGAGACTCATTACCCACATGAGCCACACGGACGTTAGAAAGAACTTTTTCAGTGTCAGAGTAGTTAACAGGTGGAATGCATTAGGCAGTAATGTGGTGGAGGCTGACTCCATACACAGTTTCAAAAGTAGATATGATAGAGCCCAGTAGGCTCAGGAACCTGTACACCTGTTGATTGACAGTTGAGAGGCGGGACCAAAGAGCCAGAGCTCAACCCTCGGAAGCACAACTAGCTGAGTACACTCCACACACAGACTAAGAGCCTCACACTCCACAGACATATTAAGACGGAAACACCTCCCGTCCAGGAGCCCCTCAGAGGGTAGTCTCTGATCTACACCCAACATCCTCCAAGTGTATCCACCACCATCTTCCCCAGCAACATATCCACAGAGCATTTTCCTACTTTAAGCACAGCCGTCTAACTAGAGCCGCTCGCTTTAAAATGCTGCAAGTCTTTGATGTAAAAATAAACATTTAAAAAAAAAGTCAGAATAGTTTTTCAGAGAATATTTCCAGAATGTGTCGCTCCGTTTCAGCAATATTAAGGAGGATCACGTGGAGATGGGAGCCATTACGTCAAGTCTTCCAGGTGGCATCTTTTAGTGTTGGGCGACTGTTACACTTGGTGAGCCCTGGCAACCCTTCCAGGGCGCACGACAACAATCTCTTTGACAACGTTCATAGCCGTCAACGGTACTTCCAGGTCACACTACTTGGTCATTACCTACACTTCCAGGTCACACTTCTTGGTCATTACCTTCACTTCCAGGTCACACTTTCTGGTCATTACCTACACTTCCAGGTCACACTTCCTGGTCAATACCTACACTTCCAGGTCACACTTCTTGGTCATTACCTTCACTTCCAGGTCACACTTTCTGGTCATTACCTACACTTCCAGGTCACACTTCTTGGTCATTACCTTCACTTCCAGGTCACACTTCTTGGTCATTACCTACACTTCCAGGTCACACTTCTTGGTCATTACCTACACTTCCAGGTCACACTTCTTGGTCATTACCTACACTTCCAGGTCACACTTCTTGGTCATTACCTACACTTCCAGGTCACACTTCCTGGTCATTACCTACACTTCCAGGTCACACTTCTTGGTCATTACCTACACTTCCAGGTCACACTTCTTGGTCATTACCTACACTTCCAGGTCACACTTCTTGGTCAATACCTACACTTCCAGGTCACACTTCTTGGTCAATACCTACACTTCCAGGTCACACTTCCTGGTCAATACCTACACTTCCAGGTCACACTTCCTGGTCATTACCTACACTTCCAGGTCACACTTCTTGGTCATTACCTTCACTTCCAGGTCACACTTCTTGGTCATTACCTACACTTCCAGGTCACACTTCTTGGTCATTACCTACACTTCCAGGTCACACTTCCTGGTCATTACCTACACTTCCAGGTCACACTTCTTGGTCATTACCTACACTTCCAGGTCACACTTCTTGGTCATTACCTACACTTCCAGGTCACACTTCTTGGTCAATACCTACACTTCCAGGTCACACTTCTTGGTCAATACCTACACTTCCAGGTCACACTTCCTGGTCAATACCTACACTTCCAGGTCACACTTCTTGGTCATTACCTACACTTCCAGGTCAATACCTACACTTCCAGGTCACACTTTTTGGTCATTACCTACACTTCCAGGTCACACTTCTTGGTCAATACCTACACTTCCAGGTCACACTTCCTGGTCAATACCTACACTTCCAGGTCACACTTCTTGGTCATTACCTACACTTCCAGGTCACACTTCCTGGTCAATACCTACACTTCCAGGTCACACTTCCTGGTCATTACCTACACTTCCAGGTCATTACCTACACTTCCAGGTCAATACCTACACTTCCAGGTCACACTTCCTGGTCAATACCTACACTTCCAGGTCACACTTCCTGGTCATTACCTACACTTCCAGGTCACACTTCCTGGTCATTACCTACACTTCCATGTCACACTTCCTGGTCATTACCTACACTTCCAGGTCACACTTCCTGGTCAATACCTACACTTCCAGGTCATTACCTACACTTCCAGGTCACACTTCCTGGTCATTACCTACACTTCCAGGTCACACTTCCTGGTCATTACCTATACTTCCAGGTCACACTTCCTGGTCAATACCTACACTTCCAGGTCACACTTCCTGGTCATTACCTACACTTCCAGGTCACACTTCCTGGTCATTACCTACACTTCCAGGTCACACTTCCTGGTCATTACCTACATTTGCAGAACACACATTACATAGTGAATAACTCCACATGTGGTCAACACTTGCGTGTCTACACCACTGAGAGGACACACTACATGCTTGTGGATAACCTCCCTCCGGGAGACAGACAACTCTGGCCATTAACCATTCTTAAATCTCAAGTCCTTCATACATTTTACAAACTTTTTATGGCGTCAGATAAATTTCCAATGACTGCGGGGGGGGGGGGGGTTAGTGTTTCAAGAGCCCTTTATTGGCAGCGATATATCACCTGTCTTCAACACCAGCAGCCACACTGTCTTATCTACGACCAAGTTTATTGGCAAACACTATTTACAGTAATGTAACTCCTCTGAGTAACACGCACGCACGCACGCACGAGGGGGTGGGGGGTCACGTATGGCAGGTGCCTCGACCCACGACCACAAGTTTCAATACCTGCTTCGCTTACACACACACACACAACACGAGGCCTGAGCAGCCTGTGAGGGAATTTCCCCCACGATTATGGTCCAGCTCCGAGCGTAAAAATAAAAACATTAAAGTTCGTATTTTTGGTAATACAAAAGATAAATAAGCTGCTCCAAAAGCCCGAGTGCCCACAAAAGAAGCTTACATTAGGTACAATTTAATTGGGATTACTATAATAGCGGTGTTTGGGGGATTTTTACGCTCTATACATTTAAAGTACTAAGAGTAAATGTTTTCTAATGCCAAAATATAAAAAAATGTTTGAGAACGTTAAATTTTATTTTAGAACTTGAGTGTGTGTTAGACTGGTGTGTTGATGCTCCCAGATCTCTCTCATCACATTATGTTCTTGTTCACAGCTTCTGGTGACACTCTTCACATCTCCCGCCCCTCTCCCCTCTCCCTATGCCTCCTCTCCCCTTCCTTATTCTCTCCCGTCTCTATTCCTTCTCTCCCTTCTCCTTCCCTCCTCTAATGGGTCATTTCCTCTATTTTTACATTCATCTCCCTTGTTGTGTGTCTCCGGCTAATTACTTGCGCAAGCACTTTCAAGTTTCTCTTGCTGGTCAATGGACTGGATGAGCGCCACCTTGTGATGTCCCGTCTGCTGCCTGTCCAACCTGTCCCTCTCCTCCTGTCTCACTAACCGTCCACATGGACCGTGTACGAGCCCTGCAGGCCGTCCCAGGCGCCTGCCACGTGTACCCCAGGCTCTCACCTCCGCCCCCCCCCCCCTCACACCTCCGCGCCTCACACCCCGGCCCCCTCACACCCCGGCCCCTCACACCCCGGCCCCCTCACACCCCGGCCCCCTCACACCACCGCCCCCGTCACACCTCCGCGCCTTACACCCCGGCGCCCTCACACCTCCGCCCCCTCATCTGCATATTGCACCTCACCTCCACGATTTATTTCGGGGGATTTAATGCGATATCGACGGGTCCAGTGGCGAGGGTGGAGACTAGGAGGAAACACGGGGAAAGACAGGGGTGAACAGGTTAAAGACACGGAGGCGATGGGGGGAAGACAAGTAAGACTGTACAGGTACCTGTAAGATTCTGAGTTCGTCTATTTCAAAAGCAGGGCCAGGCTTAACTTGCGATATCTTGGTCCAACAGGCTGTTGCTTGGAGCGGCCCGCAGGTCCACACATCCACTACAGCCCGGTTGGTCCGGCACTTCTTGTAGAAAACTGTCCAGTTTTTCATGAAGACTTCCACTTTTGTTCAGGTAATATTTGTTAGAGGGTATTGAACAACCGCGGACCTCTGATGTTCACAGTTCTCTGATTGTGCCTATGGCACCTCTGCTCTTCACTGGTTCTATCCTGCATTTCCTTCCATATCGTTCACTCCAGTATGTTATTTTACTGTGTAAAATTGGGACCTGTCCCTCCAGTACTTCCATGTATATATTATTTGATCTCTCTCTCTCTCGTCTCCTTTCTAACGAGTACATCTTGAGAACTTTGAGACGATCCCAAATATATACGTGCTTTATCGCGTCCATGTATGCCGTATGTGTTCTCTATACTCCATCTATTTCAGCAATCTTTCCTGTCCTGAAGGGGGAAGTGAGTACTGATCAGTACTCAAGACGGGACAACACAAGTGACTTGAAGAGTACAACCATTGTGATGGGATCCCTGGATTTGAAAGTTCTCGTAATCCATCCTATCATTTTTCTGGCTGTCGCAATATTTACTTGGTTATACTCCCTAAACGTTAGGTCGTCAGACATCATTATTCCCAGGTCCTATACATGTTGCTTTCCTACTATGAGTACAATTGATTATCTTGTATATTTTGTTTAAAGTCCTCATTTTTACCATACCTAAGTACCTGGAATTTATCACTGATAGACAGCATATTATCCACTGCCCAATCAGAGACTTTATTAGTCAGCTTGTAGTTTTTCAATGTTTTCTACACAAGTAATTTTCGTGCTGATTTTTGTGTCAACTGATAAAGATGCCCCGAAGCTGCGAGGCGTATTTGTGTCTGTATCTGGTATGGGAACAAGTACAAGCAGCGGTGCAAGGACTGTGCCCTGAGGTATAGAGCTTTTCACTGTGCTTGGACTCTTTATTTTGTTGGCCGTAATTCTTCGCGTTCGGTTTGGAAGAACGGTCCTTCTTTACCTGTTATTTCTAATGACCTCATTTTGTGGACCAATGAGGCGCAAAAGACAGGAAGAGGGGTCAGAGAAAAGTGGGAGGAGACAGGAAAAGACAGGGTGGAATAGGGAGGAGGGGGAGACAGGTGTGGAGACATGGGAAAAAGGAGAGGTAAGAGATAAGGAAAAGACAGGAGGAGATAGGGTGGACAGCCAGGGAGGAGACAGGAGATAAGGAGGATACAGGGTGGAGACGGAGCGGAGATCAGTTTTACGTGGTGCTGGAGAGCATAGTGTGGAGGAGGAATACAAGCCCTGACCTGGAAGAGGACTACAAGGCAATGTCTTGATAACAGCGGACGACGATGCCGACATGTAAGAGCTCTGGACACGTGACGAGAGCATCATTCTTCCCACACATACCTGTCTCTAACACCTGGCTCAGTAACACCCTCTCACAGGCTACATCAACAAGGCAGAATTTGTTGTACAGAATAAATTATATATAGGGACTATTCACAGACTCGTATTATAAACCCAATATATAATATATATAAATTCTAGACCAGTAGTCCTCAATCTCTTTTGTACCATGGAGTCTTTGTACCATGGAGTCTTTGTACCATGGAGTCTTTGTACCATGGAGTCTATGTACCATGGAGTCTTTGTACCATGTGAGGCTGGTACATATTCATTTACTTGGATTATTTTTATAGTGGGGCTTATGAAATTATAATAAGTCATTGTGTTGGGGGACAGGAAGCCACAGTGTATTCACACACTTTAGGCTTCCCCCCCAGGTGGAATTACTGACTCCACCCAGGATGTAATCCCACAAGAGGCTTACTAACTCCTGCGTACCTACTTACTGTTAGGTGAACAGGTGTATTAGGTGAAAGGAAATGTGATAACCATAGAAAATGTTGGTGGATTTTTAAAGCTGATTAACGAATTAGTTAACTGAAGGATTCTTCAATAAACAAAAAGTTTAACATCATGTTGGGGTATTGTTGTTCAGTTTGTTCAAGTGAAGATTGTACTCAAGGAGTAACCTGCGACTGACTTTTGTTCAGTTCTTGGATACGCGGTCAGGCGCACCAAAGGGCACAATGCTGGTCATTGCCAATTTACAATCTACCATGTTGCTTCGTTTTCACTTGCAACAGAGCTAAAGAGCGTGACTCGTGAAGATATGTGGAGACGAGGAGCGGTGCCCGGGGAGGCGGGTCTGGCGGTGTCCGGTAGCACCACACTCACACAAGGGGCCGCAACTCTCATGTCTCATCGAACATCTTCGCTCCAGAATTTCAGCTCCAGAAATTCATCTCGACAATCATCAGTAACTTTATCAACTAACAATTTGAATGAATTTTACACTAAATTCAACTCTTCATCGCCGAGTTCAGGAAAATATCAGCTGAATTCATTTTCCAATGCTGTCAAATGCTGCAGAATTACACTGGTTGCAAAATCAGGAGCACTCGGTCGTCGCCAGCACCAAGACGTGACGAGTGGGTCAAACATTGCAATATTTTGATCTTGACCTGTTTCTGTTCCAGCATGTTCATGAAGGCTTGCAAGGGATCAACACATTTTATGTTGCTTGCATTCCTTCCTTCCTTGCATCTCAAGCTTCAGCAACGATTCCAGAAGCAGCGTCCTGCTGCCAAACTGGAACTTTCGACTTCCCCCTGACTACTGCTGAAGCTCACAGGAATTACTGACCCACGCCCATGTCATTATATATATATATATATATATATATATATATATATATATATATATATATATATATATCGACCAGGCCTCCTCGTTGCTGGATTGGTCAACCAGGCTGTTGGACGCGGCTGCTCGCAGCCTGACGTATGAAATCAACCAGCCTCATGCCTGCTTGATCAGGTATCCAATAGAAACACATTATCTCTCAATAGATTTTCTGATTCAAAGATGAAAACTTTTCTAAAGTATCTAAGGCCTTGGTAGTTTCAAGGGGAGAAGAAATCAGATTTTTTTTTTAAACGAGTGAGATCTGAGTGAGGGAGATCTGAGTGAGATCTGAGTGAGATTTGAGTGAGATCAGAGTGAGTGAGATCAGAGTGAGTGAGATCAGAGTGAGTGGGATCTGAGTGAGATTTGAGTGAGATCAGAGTGAGTGGGATCTGAGTGAGATTTGACTGAGATCAGAGTGAGTGAGATCAGAGTGAGTGAGATCAGAGTGAGTGAGATCAGAGTGAGATCAGAGTGAGTGAGACCTGAGTGAGATCTGAGTGAGATCTGAGTGAGGAGATCTGAGTGAGAGAGATCTGAGTGAGAGAGATCTGAGTGAGTGAGATCTAAGTGAGTGATATCTAAGTGAGTGATATCTAAGTGAGAGAGATCTGAGTGAGAGAGATCTGAGTGAGAGAGACCTGAGTGAGAGAGACCTGAGTGAGAGAGACCTGAGTGAGAGAGACCTGAGTGAGAGAGACCTGAGTGAGAGAGACCTGAGTGAGAGAAACCTGAGTGAGAGAGATCTGAGTGAGTGAGATCTGAGTGAGAGATCTGAGTGAGAGAGATCTGAGTGAGAGAGATCTGAGTGAGAGAGATCTGAGTGAGAGAGATCTGAGTGAGTGAGATCTGAGTGAGTGAGATCTGAGTGAGAGAGATCTGAGTGAGTGAGATCTGAGTGAGAGAGATCTGAGTGAGTGAGATCTGAGTGAGAGAGATCTGAGAGATCTGAGTGAGAGAGATCTGAGTGAGTGAGATCAGAGTGAGTGAGATCAGAGTGCGTGAGATCAGAGTGCGTGAGATCAGAGTGAGTGAGATCAGAGTGAGTGAGATCTGAGTGAGTGAGATCTGAGTGAGTGAGATCTGAGTGAGTGAGATCTGAGTGAGTGAGATCTGAGTGAGTGAGATCTGAGTGAGTGAGATCTGAGTGAGTGAGATCTGTGTGAGTGAGATCTGAGTGAGATCTGAGTGAGTGAGATCAGAGTGAGTGAGATCAGAGTGAGTGAGATCTGAGTGAGTGGGATCTGAGTGAGTGAGATCAGAGTGAGTGAGATCAGAGTGCGTGAGATCAGAGTGCGTGAGATCAGAGTGAGTGAGATCTGAGTGAGTGAGATCTGAGTGAGTGAGATCTGAGTGAGTGAGATCTGAGTGAGTGAGATCTGAGTGAGTGAGATCTGAGTGAGTGAGATCTGAGTGAGTGAGATCTGAGTGAGTGAGATCTGAGTGAGTGAGATCTGTGTGAGATCTGAGTGAGATCTGAGTGAGTGAGATCTGAGTGAGTGAGATCAGAGTGAGTGAGATCTGAGTGAGTGGGATCTGAGTGAGTGGGATCTGAGTGAGTGAGATCAGAGTGAGAGAGATCTAAGTGAGGGAGATCTAAGTGAGTGAGATCTGAGTGAGGGAGATCTGAATGAGGGAGATCTGAATGAGGGAGATCTGAGTGAGTGAGATCTGAGTGAGTGAGATCTGAGTGAGTGAGATCTGAGTGAGTGAGATCTGAGTGAGTGAGATCTGAGTGAGTGAGATCTGAGTGAGTGAGATCTGAGTGAGATCTGAGTGAGATCTGAGTGAGGAGATCTGAGTGAGAGAGATCTGAGTGAGAGAGATCTGAGTGAGTGAGATCTGAGTGAGTGATATCTAAGTGAGAGAGATCTGAGTGAGAGAGATCTGAGTGAGAGAGATCTGAGTGAGAGAAACCTGAGTGAGAGAGATCTGAGTGAGAGAGATCTGAGTGAGAGAGATCTGAGTGAGAGAGATCTGAGTGAGAGAGATCTGAGTGAGAGAGATCTGAGTGAGAGAGATCTGAGTGAGTGAGATCTGAGTGAGAGAGATCTGAGTGAGAGAGATCTGAGTGAGAGAGATCTGAGTGAGAGAGATCTGAGTGAGAGAGATCTGAGTGAGAGAGATCTGAGTGAGAGAGATCTGAGTGAGAGAGATCTGAGTGAGAGAGATCTGAGTGAGAGAGATCTGAGTGAGAGAGATCTGAGTGAGAGAGATCAGAGTGCGTGAGATCAGAGTGAGTGAGATCTGAGTGAGTGAGATCTGAGTGAGTGAGATCTGAGTGAGTGAGATCTGAGTGAGTGAGATCTGAGTGAGTGAGATCTGAGTGAGTGAGATCTGAGTGAGTGAGATCTGAGTGAGGAGATCTTGCAAACACGAGCAAATGGGAACACGATGCCAGATCAGTCCTTTTACAAGTTGGAATACAAATAATCCAAATGTTGCAGACTCTGCCAATGGTCATCAGTGATCTTCCCATGACCAGTACCGTGTGACGATGAACCTGCTGCTTCTCTCTTCTCCAACTCGATTTCCAGCACAATTTCCCCCCAGTTTGAGAGGGCAAGATTTGATCACAGTTTCCCCAACAAGCCGTAGTTGTTGTCTGCCTGGCTATCTCCAGTACTACGACACACAGCTCCTGTAATGTGAGGCCCATTACCTGGAGTGTCCCCTCTTGAACCAGGCTTCATCTTTGACACCATTTCCATGACGATCAGTAAAGCTTTTTGTCCTCGTGTTGAGCATGAACATTGTCAAGGTTGCTGCAGCTTCGTTGATTTAATAGAACCATTTGACGACGATTTGTTACAAATAACAGGCCAGGAAGAGGACTGCAAGACCTGACCTGGAAGAAGCCCATAATCTCCATTACCTTAAGCTTGTTTCGGGGCTTAGCGTCCCCGCGGCCCGGTCCTCGACCAGGCCTCCTCATGATGGATGTGCATCCATGTTCAGTATATGAATTATCGTGGCCATGTGTTTGACACTCATGATGGGTTCCAAAATTCCGTAAATGAAAACCAAGAAAAAGTCAAATATAACTATATATGAAATTATTTCCACAGATAAAAAGTAAAATATTTATCATTAATTTGAATAAGCTACATATAAGTGTGATGCCCTGTAGATGATGTTCTGCTCGTAGAACTGTAGGTGATAGAACATCTGCCGCAGTCCCTGTGAACAAGACAGTTCTTGTTCACAGGGACAAAAGAACATTTTGCCAAATATAACACGAATATGAAATAAATGGGAAAAACAACGTGGAGTGAGAAAATAACCCGAAGAATTCCAGCGTAAGGAAAAGGTGGAATATCTCCCCAAGCATGAAGGTAATCCTGTATACAGTCACAAANACTACTGACCAACCACAGTAGCCTACTGACCAACCACCGTAGCCTACTGACCAACCACAGTAGACTACTGACCAACCACAGTAGCCTACTGACCAACCACAGTAGCTACTGACCAACCACCGTAGTCTACTGACCAACCACCATAGACTACTGACCAACCACAGTAGCCTACTGACCAACCACCGTAGCCTACTGACCAACCACCGTAGACTACTGATCAACCACAGTAGCCTACTGACCAACTACCGTAGACTACTGACCAACCACAGTAGCCTACTGACCAACCACCGTAGTCTACTGACCAACCACCGTAGACTACTGACCAACCACCGTAGCCTACTGACCAACCACAGTAGCCTACTGACCAACCACCGTAGTCTACTGACCAACACCGTAGCCTACTGACCAACCACCGTAGCCTACTGACCAACCACCGTAGCCTACTGACCAACCACCGTAGCCTACTGACCAACCACCGTAGCCTACTGACCAACCACCGTAGTCTACTGACCAACCACAGTAGCTACTGACCAACCCGTAGTCTACTGACCAACCACAGTAGCCTACTGACCAACCACCGTAGTCTACTGACCAACCACAGTAGCCTACTGACCAACCACCGTAGTCTACTGACCAACCACAGTAGCCTACTGACCAACCACAGTAGCCTCCTACTGACCAACTACAGTAGCCTACTGACCAACCACAGTAGCCTACTGACCAACCACAGTAGCCTACTGACAACCACAGTAGCCTACTGACCAACCACAGTAGTCTACTGACAACCACAGTAGCTACTGACCAACCACAGTAGCCTACTGACCAACCACAGTAGCCTACTGACCAACCGCAGTAGCCTACTGACCAACCACAGTAGCCTACTGACCAACCACAGTAGTCTACTGACCAACCACCGTAGACTACTGACCAACCACCGTAGTCTACTGACCAACCACCGTAGACTACTGACCAACCACCGTAGACTACTGACCAACCACAGTAGCCTATATATACTGACCAACCACCGTAGCCTACTGACCACCCACCGTAGACTACTGACCAACCACAGTAGCCTACTGACCAACCACCGTAGTCTACTGACCAACCACCGTAGACTACTGACCAACCACCGTAGTCTACTGACCAACCACCGTAGTCTACTGACCAACACAGTAGACTACTGTAGAAACAGTAGGTCAGTAGAAACTTAAGACTGAAACACAGGTGTAGGGGGTTGGCTGGTGTTGGACTTTAAGACCTACCAGCCTCGGCACGCTTATTTGGACTTAAGGCCCGGACCTGTTGTGGTGGCCTCAATAACCCTCCAGAGGTGAGATCTTTAAGGCCAACACTAACCCAAACTGTCCATCTATCATAATGCTAAAAGTCCAGATTAAGTCCAGATTCAGGTCGTTATAAGCTGGTCAGTAGTAGGTTGGTCAGTAGTGATTACGTATGACCTGTACGGGGTCAGAGAGCGTGGGAAGGGTGGGGTTCGAGCCCCAGGCTCCCAGCAGGGGGGGGGGGGTGGCACAGGAGGTAATGGCAGTGAGAAAGACCTGTGCTTGCTCATCAATAGTGCCGTGAGTCGTTTAGCAGGTCTAGAAGTCAGAAGTAATGGGTGATATGAACGATACAATTGGGACAGAACCTGACAATGACATAATGGGTGGCGACTGAGGAATACATGGTATGGCTCTAGATAGATTTATGCTACGGAAGACCAACGTGCTACTAATACATATTTAAAACACGCCATATATATATATATATATATATATATATATATATATATATATATATATATATATATATACACACACACACACACACACAACAGTAATGTTAAGATAGAGTAAACCTACTTGGATATATTCTACGAGAAATTACACGAAGGCACTGTACAGCTGGTCAAACAAAACGGTTATTGAGGATAACTGCTGGAGTGTGTTAGGGAGTGGACGACACACCCGCCCTACTGCATCCCCCCCCCCCCCAACACACACACCCGCCCTACTGCCCCCCCCCCAACACACACACACCCGCCCTACTACACCCACACACACATCCTCCCTACTGTCCCCCCTCCCCCCCCCCTCATACAGACACACGTATACCACACATGTCAGGCCAATCCTGGAGTATGCAGCCCCAGCATGGAGTCCATATCTAGTCAAGGATAAGACTAACTGGAAAAGGTTCAAAGGTTGCCACCAGACTAGTACCCGAGCTGAGAGGTATGAGCAACGAGGATAGACTACGGGAATTGAACCTCACTTCGCTGGAAGACAAGAGTTAGGGGGCACATGATTACCACATACAAGATTCTCAGAGGAATTTAAGGGTAGATAAAGACAGGTTATTTATCACAAGGGGCACACGCACTAGGGGACACAGGTGAAAACTGAGTGCCCAAATGAGCCACAGGGACGTTAGAAAGAACTTTTTCAGTGTCAGAGTGGTTAACAGATGGAATGCATTAGGAAGCGATGTGGTGGAGGCTGACTCCATACACAGTTTCAAGTGTAGATATGATAGAGCCCAATAGGCTCAGGAATCTGTACACCTGTGATTGACAGTTGAGAGGCGGGACCAAAGAGCAAGAGCTCAACCCCCGCAAGCACAATTAGGTGAGCACCAGTAGGGATCCCCCCTGACCCCCCCCCCACCAGAGACACTATGTATCACCACACTGACACATACTGACACATTATGACTGATGCTTCCGTTTCCGCCTCCCTCCCCCCTCCTCCCCCGCCCTTCCTGTGGAGATCACCATACACAGTGACACGGCAGCACCATACACAGGGACACGGCAGCACCATACACAGGGGACACGGCAGCACCATACACAGGGACACGGCAGCACCATACACAGGGACACGGCAGCACCATACACAGGGACACGGCAGCACCATACACAGGGACACGGCAGCACCATACACAGGGACACGGGCGCACCATACAAGGGACACGGGCGCACCATACACAGGGACACGGGGCACCATACACAAGGACACGGGCGCACCATACACAGGACACGGCAGCACCATACACAGGACACGGCAGCACCATACACAGGGACACGGCAGCACCATACACAGGGACACGGCAGCACCATACACAGGGACACGGCAGCACCATACACAAGGACACGGCAGCACCATACACAGGGACACGGCAGCACCATACACAGGGACACGGCAGCACCATACACAGGGACACGGCAGCACATACACAGGGACCAGGCAGCACCATACAGAAGGACACGGCAGCACCATACACAGGGACACGGCAGCATCATACACAAGGACACGGCAGCACCATACACAGGGACACGGGCGCACCATACACAAGACACGGGCGCACCATACACAAGGACACGGCAGCACCATACACAGGGACACGGCAGCACCATACACAGGGACCGGCAGCACCATACACAGGGACACGGCAGCACCATACACAGGGACACGGCAGCACCATACACAAAGGACACGGCAGCACCATACACAGGGACACGGCAGCACCATACACAGGGACACGGCAGC
>WNGS01002800.1:29268-51768 GCA_020271785.1 Procambarus virginalis | reverse complement strand
CCTAACCTAACCTAACCTATAAAGATAGGTTAGGTTAGGTTAGGGTTGGTTAGGTTCGGTTCGGTCTTTTTAGGCTACCTAACCTAACCTAACCTATAAAGATAGGCAGCTGGCAGCTGGTTACATCTGGGAGTTAAAGTCATCTGGCAGTTAGTGACATCTGCCAGTGAGTGACATCTGACAGTGAGAGACATCTGGCAGTGACATCTGGCAGTTATTGGCCGCTGACAAATACTGACATCTGGCAGTTAGTGACATCTGGCATTTAGTGACATTTGACCGTTAGTGACCTCTGGCAGAGGGTGGCATCTGACAGTCAGTGACATCTGGCAGTTAGTGACACCTGACAGTTAGTGACATCTGGCAGTTAGTGACATCGGGCAGTTAGTGACATCTGGCAGTTAGTGACATCTAAAAGTTAGTGACGTCAGGCAGTTAGTGACATCTAGCAGTTAGTAACATCTGACAGTTAGTGACCCCTGGCAGTTAGTGGCATCTGGCAGAGACGTTTCGCAGTTAGTGGCAGCTGGCAGATAGTGGCATCTGACAGTTAGTGACTTCTGGCAGTGACATCTGGCAGTGGCAGCTGGCAGTTAGAGGCATCTGGCAGTTAGTGACATCTGGCAGTGACATCTGGCAGTGACATCTGACAGTTAATGATACCTGGCTGTTAGTGGCATCTGGCAGTGAGTGACATCTGGAAGTAACATCTGGCAGTGACATCTGGCATTGACATCTGGCAATTATTCCTTGCTGACAGTTAGTGGCATCTGGCTGTTAGTGACATCTGGCGGTTGGTGACATCTGGCATTTAGTGATATCTGGCAGTTAGTGACATCTGGCAGTGAGTGACATCTGGCAGTTAGTGGTTCTGGCAGTTTGTGCATTTGGCAGTTAATGACATCTGGTAGTTAGTGGCATCAGGCAGTTAGTAGCATCTGGCAGTTAGGGCATCTGGCAGTTAGTGACATCTGGCAGTTAGTGACATCTTGCATTTAAGGACATCTGGCAGTTAGGGACATCTGGCAGCCAGTGCCATCTGGCAGTGAGTAATATCTGGTAGTTAATGACACCTGGTGGATGGTGACATCTGACAGTTAATGATATCTGGCAGTTAGTGACATCTGGCAGTTATTGACATCTGGCAGTTAGTGACATCTTAAAGTTAGTGACGTCAGGCAGTTAGTGACATCTAGCAGTTAGTAACATCTGACAGTTAGTGGCCCCTGGCAGTTAGTGGCATCTGGCAGAGACGTTTCGCAGTTAGTGGCAGCTGGCAGATAGTGGCATCTGACAGTTAGTGACTTCTGGCAGTGTTGTCTGGCAGTGGCAGCTGGCAGTTAGAGGCATCTGGCAATTAGTGACATCTGGCAGTTAATGTCATCTGACAGTTAGTGACATCTGGCAGTGACATCTGGCAGTGACATCTGACAGTTAATGATATCTAGCTGTATGTGGCATCTGGCAGTGAGTGACATCTGGCAGTAACATCTGGCAGTGACATCTGGCAGTGATATCTGGCAGTTATTGCCAGCTGACAGTTAGTGGCATCTGGCTGTTAGTGACGTCTGACAGTTGGTGACAGCTGGCATTTAATGATATCTGGCACTTAGTGACATATGGCAGTTAGAGATATCTGGCAGTTAGTGACATCTGGCAGTGAGTGACATCTGGCAGTTGGTTACGTCTGGCAGTTAAAGGAATCTGGCAGTTAGTGACATCTGGCAGTGAGAGACATCTGGCAGTGACATCTGGCAGTGAGAGACATCTGGCAGTGACATCTGGCAGTTATTGGCCGCTGACCATTACTGACATCTGGCAGCTAGTGACATCTGGCATTTAGTGACATTTGACCGTTAGAGACATTTGGCAGACGGTGGCATCTGACAGTCAGTGACATCTGGCAGTTAGTGACACCTGACAGTTAGTGACATCTGGCAGTTAATGACATCTGGCAGTTAGTGACATCTGCCAGTTAGTGACACCTGACAGTTAGTGACATCTGGCAGTTAGTGACATCTGGCAGTTAGTGACATCTGACAGTTAGTGACATCTGGCAGTTAGTGACACCTGACAGATAGTGACATCTGGCAGTTAGTGACATCTGGCAGTAGGTGACATCTGACAGTTAGTGTCCTTTGGCATTTAGTGACCTCAGGCAGTGAATGCCATCTGGCAGATAGTGACATCTGGCATTTGATGACATCTAACAGTTACTAACATCTGGCAGTTAGTGACATCTGGCAGTTAGTGACATCTGGCAGTTGGTGACATCTGGCAGTTAATGGCATCTGGTAGTTAGTGACATCTGACAGTGAATGACACCTGGCAGTTAGTGACATCTGACAGTTAGTGACATCTGGCAGTTAGTGACATATGACAATTAGTGACATCTGGCAGTCAGTGACATCTAACAGTTAGTGTCATTTGGCAGTTAGTGACATCAGGCAGTGAATGACATCTGGCAGATAGTGACATCTGGCATTTGGTGACACCTGACAGTTAGTGACATCTGGCAGTTAGTGATATTGGCAGTTAGTGACATCTGGCAGTTGGTGACATCTGGCTGTAAATGGCATCTGGCAGTTAGTGACTTCTGACAGTTAGTGACATCTGGCAGTTGGTGACATCTGGCAGTTAGTGACACCTGACAGTTAGTAGCATCTGGCAGTTAGTGGCATCTGGCAGTTAGTGACCACTGGCAGTTAGTGGCATCTGGAAATTAGTGACATATGGCAGTTAGTGACAACTAACATTCTGTGGTATCTGGCAGTTAGTGACATGTGGCAGTTGGTGTCATCTGGCAGTTAATGGCCCCTGGGAGTTAGTGACATCTGGCAGTGAGTGACATCAGGCAGTTAGAGGCATCTGGAAGTTAGTGACATCTGGTAGTTAGTGACAACTTGCAGTGAGTGACATTTGGCAGTTGGTGACATCTGGCAGTTAATGACGTCTGGCAGTTAGTGACATCTGGCAGTTAGTAACATCTGGCAGTTAGTGACATCTGGCAGTGACATCTGGCAGTGACACCTGGCAGTTAGTGATATCTGGCTGTTAGTGGCATCTGGCAGTGAGTGACATCTGGCAGTAACATCTGGCAGTGACATCTGGCAGTGATATCTGGCAGTTATTGCCAGCTGACAGTTAGTGGCATCTGGCTGTTAGTGACATCTGGCAGTTGGTGACAGCTGGCATTTAATGATATCTGGCAGTTAGTGACATCTGACAGTTAGTGACATCTGACAGTTAGTGACAACTGGCAGTAAGAGACATCTGGCAGAGACATCTGGCAGTTGTTGGCCGCTGACAAGTACTGACATCTGGCAGTTAGTGACAATTAGCAATTAGTGACATCTGGCAGAGAGTGACATCTGGCAGTTAATGGCATCTGGCAGTTAGTGACATCTGGCAGTTAGTGGCATCTGGCAGTTACTGACATTTGGCAGTTACTGACATCTGACATTTAGTGGCATCTGACAGTTAGTGAAATCTGGCAGTTGGTGACATCAGGCAGTTAATGACATCAGGCAGTTAGTGGCATTTAGTAGTTAGTGACATCTGGCAGTTAGTGGCATTTGGCCGTTAGTGACATCTGGCAGTAGGTGACATCTGACAGTGAGTGACTTCTGACAGTTAGTGACAACTGACAGTTTGTGACATCTGGCAGTAGGTGACATCTGAAAATGAGTGACATCTGGCAGTTAGGGACAACTGTCAGTTAGTGACATCTGGCAGTTAGTGACATCTGGCAGTTAGTGACATCTAGCAGTTAGTGACATCTGGCAGTTAGTGACATTTGACAGTTAGTGACATCTGGTATTTAGTGACATCTGGCAGTTAGTGACATCAGGCTGTTGGTGACACCTGGTAGTTGGTGACATCTGGCAGTTAGTGACATCTGGCAGTAGGTGACCTCTGAGAGTGAGTGACATCTGGAAGTTAGTGACAACTGACAGTGACCTCTGGCAGTTAGTGAAATCTGACAGTTAGTGTCATTTCGCAGTTAGTGACATCAGGCAGTGAATGCCATCTGGCAGATAGTGATATCTGGCAGTTGGTGACATCTGGCAGTTAGTGACATCTGACAGTTAGTGACATCTGGCAGTTAGTGACATCTGACAGCTAGTGACATCTGGCAGTTGGTGACATCTGGCAGTTAGTGACAGCTGACAGTTAGTGGCATCTGGCAGTTAATGACATCTTGCAGTTAGTGACATCTGGCAGTTAGTGACATCTGGCAGTGAGTGACATCTGGCAGTGACTGACATCAGGCAGTTAGTGGCATCTGGAAGTTAGTGACATCTGGCAGTTGTTGACATCTGGCACTTAGTGACATCTGGCAGTTAGTGACATCTGGCAGTTAGTGACATCTGGCAGATAGTGGCATTTGGCCATTAGTGACATCTGGCAGTAGGTGACATCTGGCAGTTAGTGACCCCCGACAGTTAGTTACCGATGACAGTTAGTGACCTCTGGCAGTTTGTGACACCTGACAGTTAGTGACATATGCAGTTAGTGCCATCTGACAGTTAGAGTCATTTGGCAGTTAGTGACATTAGACAGTGAATGACATCTGGGCATAGATGTGACATCTGGCATTTGGTGACATCTGGCAGTTGGTGACATCTGGAGTTGTGACATCTGGCAGTTAGTGACATCTGACAGATAATGACATCTGGCAGTTAATGCCATCTGGCAATTTGTGATATCTGGCCGTTAGTGACATCTGACAGTTAATGACATCTGGCAGTTAGTGACATCTGGCAGTTAGTGACATCTGACTGTAAGTGGCATCTCGCAGTTAGTGTCATGGCAGTTAGTGGCATCTGGCAGTTAGTGACAGCTGGCAGTGAGTGACATCTGGAAATTTGTGACATCTGGCAGTTAATGATATCTGGAAGTGAGTGACATCTGGCAGTTGGTGACATCTGGCAGTTAATGGCATCTAGCATTTAGTGACATCTGGCAATGAGTGACATCTGTCAGTGAGTGACATCTGGCATTGACATCTGGCAGTTATTGGTCGCTGACAGTTACTGACATCTGGCAGTTAGTGACATTTGGCAGTTGGTTACATCTGGCAATTAGTGACATCTGGCATTTAGTGACATCTGGCAGATAGTGACATTGCCATTTAGTGACATCTGCAGTTAGTGACATCTGGCAGTTAGTGACATCAGGCTGTTAGTAGCATCTGACAGTTAGTGGCACCTGGCAGTTATTAGCATCTGACAGTTAGTGGTATCTGGAATTTAGTGACATCTGGCAGTTAGTAACATCTGACGCGGCATCTGGCAGTTAGTGACATCTGTCAGTTGGTGATATCTGGCAGTTAGTGACATCTGGCAGTGAGTGACATCTGGCAGTTAGTGACATCTGGCAGTTAGTGGCATTTGGAAGTTAGTGACATCTGGCAGTTAGTGTCATCTGGCAGTGAGTGACATCTGGCAGTTAGTGACATCTGACAGTTAGTGGTATTTGGCAGTTAATGGCATCTGGCAGTTAGTGGCCACTGGCAGTTAGTGGCCTCTGACAGTTAGTGTCATCTGACAGTTAGTGACATCTGGCAGTGACATTTAGCAGTGACATCTGACAGTTAGTGATATTTTACTGTTAGTTGCTTTTGGCAGTGACTTCTGGCAGTTAGTGGCATCTGGTTGTTAGTGGCATCTGGCAGTTGGTGACAGCTGGCATTTAATGATATCTGGCAGTTAGAGACATCTGGCAATTAGTGACATCTGGCAGTTTGTGACATTTGGCAGTTAGTGACATCTGGCAGTTAGTGACATCTGGCAGTTAGTGACATCTGGCTGTGAGTGCCATCTGGTAATTAGTGGCATCTGGTAGTTAGTGGCATCTGGCAGTTAGTGACATCTGGCATTGAGTGACACCTGGCAGTGAGTGACAAAAGGCAGTTAGTGACATCTGACAGTTAGTGGCGTTAGGCTGTTAGTGACATCTGGCAGTAGGTGACATCTGACAGTGAGTGACTTCTGACAGGTAGTGACAACTGACAGTTTGTGACATCTGGCAGTAGGTGACATCTGACAATGAGTGACATCTGGCAGTTAGGGACAACTGTCAGTTAGTGACATCTGGCAGTTAGTGACATCTGGCAGTGACATCTGGCAGTTGGTGACATCTGCCAGTTAATGGCATCTGGCAGTTAGTTACACCGGCAGTTAGTGACATTTGACAGTTAGTGACATCTGGCAGTTAGTGACATCTGGCAGTTAGTGACATCTGGCAGTTGGTGACATCTGGCAGTTAGTGACATCTGGCAGTTGGTGATATCTAGCAGTTAGTGACATCTGGCAGTTAGTGGCATTTGGCCAGTAATGACATCTGGCAGTACGTGACATCTGGCAGTGAGTGACATCTGGCAGTTAGTGCCATCTGGCAGTTAGTGGCATTTGGCCAGTAATGACATCTGGCAGTACGTGACATCTGACAGTGAGTGACATCTGGCAGTTAGTGACATCTGAAAGTTGTGACATCAGGCAGTTAGTGACATCTGACAGTTAGTGACATATGACAGTTAGTGACATCTGACATTGTCATTTGGCAGTTAGTGACATCAGGCAGTGGATGCAACCTGGCAGAGAGTGCCATCGTGCATTTCGTGTCATCTGGCAGTTAATGGTGCTGGCAGTTAGTGACATCTGGCAGTTAGTGACATCTGACAGTTAGTGACACCATGCAGTTGGTGACATCTGGCAGTTAGTGACGTCTGGCAGTAGGTGACCTCTGACAGTGAGTGACATCTGGAAGTTAGTGACATCTGACAGTGACCTCTGGCAATTAGTGAAATCTGACAGTTAGTGACATCTGGCAGTTAGTGACATCTGACAGCTAGTGACATCTGGCAGTTGGTGACATCAGGCAGTGAATGCCACCTGACAGATAGTGATATCTGGCATTTCGTGACATCTGACAGTTAGTGAAATCTGGCAGTTAGTGACATTGGCAGTTGGTGACATCTGGCAGTTGGTGACATCTGGCAGTTAGTGACATCTGACAGTTAGTGACATCTGGCAGTTAGTGACATCTGACAGCTAGGGACATCTGGCAGTTGGTGACATCTGGCAGTTAGTTACAGCTGACAGTTAGTGGCATCTGGCAGTGAATGACATCTGGCAGTTAGTGACATCTGGCTGTTAGTGACATCTGGCAGTGACTGACATCAGGCAGTTAGTGGCATCTGGAAGTTAGTGACATCTGGCAGTTGGTGACATCTGGCAGTTAGTGACATCTGGCAGTTAGTGACATCTGGCAGTTAGTGACATCTGGCAGTTAGTGACATCTGGAAGATAGTGGCATTTGGCCATTAGTGACATCTGGCAGTAGGTGACGTCTGGCAGTTAGTGACCCCTGACAGTTAGTTACCGATGATAGTTAGTGACCTCTGGCAGTTAGTGACACCTGACAGTTAGTGACATATGTCAGTTAGTGCCATCTGACAGTTAGAGTCATTTGACAGTTAGTGACATTAGACAGTGAATGACATCTGGCAGATAGTGACATCTGGCAGATAGTGACATCTGGCATTTGGTGACATCTGGCAGTTGGTGCCATCTGGGAGTTAGTGACATCTGGTAGTTAGTGACATCTGGCAGTTAATGACATCTGGCAATTAATGGCATCTGGCAATTTGTGATATCTGGCAGTTAGTGACATCTGACAGTTAATGACATCTGGCAGTTAGTGACATCTGGCAGTTAGTGACATCTGACTGTAAGTGGCATCTCTAAGATAGTGACTTCTGGCAGTTAGTGACATCTGGCAGTTAGTGACGTCTGGAAATTTGAGACATCTGGCAGTTAATGATATCTGGAAGTGAGTGACATCTGGAAGTTGGTGACATCTGGCAGTTAATGGCATCAAGCATTAATGACATCTGGCAGTTAGTGACATCTGGCAGTTAGTGACATCTGGCAGTTAGTGACATTTGGCATTTAGTGACATCTGGCAGTTAGTGACATCTGACAGTTAGTGACATCCGGCTGTTAGTAGCATCTGGCAGTTAGTGGCATCTGGCAGTTATTAGCATCTGACAGTTAGTGGTATCTGGAATTTAGTGACATCTGGCAGTTAATGACATCTGGCAATTAATGGCATCTCGCAGTTAGTGTCATATGGCAGTTAGTGGCATCTGGCAGTTAGTGACATCTGACAGTGAGTGATATCTGGCAGTGAGTGACATCAGGCAGTAAGTGGCATCTCTAAGATAGTGACTTCTGGCAGTTAGTGACATCTGGCAGTTAGTGACGTCTGGAAATTTGAGACATCTGGCAGTTAATGATATCTGGAAGTGAGTGACATCTGGAAGTTGGTGACATCTGGCAGTTAATGGCATCAAGCATTTAGTGACATCTGGCAGTTAGTGACATCTGGCAGTTAGTGACATCTGGCAGTTAGTGACATTTGGCATTTAGTGACATCTGGCAGTTAGTGACATCTGACAGTTAGTGACATCAGGCTGTTAGTAGCATCTGGCAGTTAGTGGCATCTGGCAGTTATTAGCATCTGACAGTTAGTGGTATCTGGAATTTAGTGACATCTGGCAGTTAGTAACATCTGACAGTGGCATCTGGCAGTTAGTGACATCTGGCAGTTGGTGATATCTGGCAGTTAGTGACATCTGGCAGTGAGTGACATCTGGCAGTGAGTGACATCAGGCAGTTAGTGGCACCTGGAAGTTAGTAACATCTGCCAGGAAGTGACATCTAGCAGTTAGTGACATCTGAAATTTAGTGGCATCTGGCAGTTAGTGACATCTGGCAGTGAGTGATATCTGGCAGTGAGTGACATCAGGCAGTTAGTGGCATTTGGAAGTTAGTGACATCTGGCAGTTAGTGTCATCTGGAAGTTAGTGACATTTGGCAGTTTGTGACATCTGGCAGTTAGTGACATCTGGCAGTGAGTGACATCTGGCAGTTAGTGACATCTGACAGTTAGTGGCATTTGGCAGTTAATGGCATCTGGCAGTTAGTGGCCACTGACAGTTAGTGGCCTCTGACAGTTAGTGTCATCTGACAGTTAGTGACATCTGGCAGTGACATTTGGCAGTGACATCTGACAGTTAGTGATATCTTACTGTTAGTTGCTTTTGGCAGTGACATCTGACAGTTAGTGGTATCTGGTTGTTAGTGGCATCTGGCAGTTGGTGACAGCTGGCATTAATGATATCTGGCAGTTAGTGACATCTGGCAGTTAGTGACATCTGGCAGTTTGTGACATTTGGCAGTTAGTTACATCTGGCAGTTAGTGACATCTGGCAGTTAGTGACATCTGGCTGTGAGTGCCATCTGGTAATTAGTGGCATCTGGTAGTTAGTGACATCTGGCAGTTAGTGGCATCTGGCATTGAGTGACACCTGGCAGTGAGTGACATAAGGCAGTTAGTGACATCTGACAGTTAATGACATCTGGCAGTTAGTGACATCTGGCAGTTAGTGACATCTGACTGTAAGTGGCATCTCGCAGTTAGTGTCATATGGCAGTTAGTGGCATCTGGCAGTTAGTGACATCTGGCAGTGAGTGATATCTGGCAGTGAGTGACATCAGGCAGTTAGTGACATCTGACAGTTAGTGGCATTTGGCTGTTAGTGACATCTGGCAGTAGGTGACATCTGACAGTGAGTGACTTCTGACAGGTAGTGACAACTGACAGTTTGTGACATCTGGCAGTAGGTGACATCTGACAATGAGTGATATCTGGCAGTTAGTGACATCTGGCAGTTGGTGACATCTGACAGTTAATGGCATCTGGCAGTTAGTTACATCTGGCAGTTAGTGACATTTGACAGTTAGTGACATCTGGCAGTTAGTGACATCTGGCAGTTAGTGACATCTGGCAGTTGGTGACATCTGGCAGTTGGTGACATCTGGCAGTTAGTGACATCTGGCAGTTAGTGACATCTGGCAGTTAGTGGCATTTGGCCATTAGTGACATCTGGCAGTAGGTGACATCTGGCAGTTAGTGACCCCTGGCAGTTAGTTACCGATGACAGTTAGTGACCTCTGGCAGTTAGTGACACCTGACAGTTAGTGACATATGGCAGTTAGTTCCATCTGACAGTTAGAGTCATTTGGCAGTTAGTGACATTAGACAGTGAATGACATCTGGCAGATAGTGACATCTGGCAGATAGTGACATCTGGCATTTGGTGACATCCGGCAGTTAGTGACATCTGGCAGTTAATGACATCTGGAAGTTAATAGCATCTGGCAATTTGTGATATCTGGCAGTTAGTGACATCTGACAGTTAATGACATCTGGCAGTTAGTGACATCTGGCAGTTAGTGACATCTGACTGTAAGTGGCATCTCGCAGTTAGTGTCATATGGCAGTTAGTGGCATCTGGCAGTTAGTGACATCTGGCAGTGAGTGACATCTGGCAGTGAGTGACATCAGGCAGTAAGTGGCATCTGGAAGAGAGTGACTTCTGGCAGTTAGTTACATCTGGCAGTTAGTGAAATCGGGAAATTTGTGACATCTGGCAGTTAATGATATCTGGAAGTGAGTGACATTTGGCAGTTGGTGACATCTGGCAGTTAATGGCATCTAGCATTTAGTGGCATCTGGCAATGAGTGACGTCTGTCAGTGAGTGACATCTGGCAGATATTGGCCGCTGACAGTTACTGACATCTGGCAGTTAGTGACATCTGGCATTTAGTGACATCTGGCAGTTAGTAACATCTGACAGTGGCATCTGGCAGTTAGTGACATCTGGCAGTTGGTGATATCTGGCAGTTAGTGACATCTGGCAGTTAGTAACATCTGGCAGGAAGTGACATCTAGCAGCTAGTGACATCTGAAATTTAGTGGCATCTGGCAGTTAGAGACATCTGGCAGTGAGTGACATCTGGCAGTGAGTGACATCAGGCAGTTAGTGTCATCTGGAAGTTAGTGACATTTGGCAGTTTGTGACATCTGGCAGTTAGTGACATCTGGCAGTGAGGACCTCTGGCAGTTAGTGACATCTGACAGTTAGTGTCATTTGGCAGTTAATGGCATCTGACAGTTAGTGGCCACTGGCAGTAAGTGGCCTCTGACAGTTAGTGTCATCTGACAGTTAGTGACATCTGGCAGTGACATTTGGCAGTGACATCTGACAGTTAGTGATATCTTACTGTTAGTTGCTTTTGGCAGTGACATCTGGCAGTTAGTGGCATCTGGTTGTTAGTGGCATCTGGCAGTTGGTGACAGCTGGCATTTAATGATATCTGGCAGTTAGTGACATCTGGCAGTTAGTGACATCTGGCAGTTTGTGACATTTGGCAGTTAGTGACATCTGGCAGTTAGTGACATCTGGCAGTTAGTGACATCTGGCTCTGAGTGCCATCTGGTAATTAGTGGCATCTGGTAGTTAGTGGCATCTGGCAGTTAGTGGCATCTGGCATTGAGTGACACCTGGCAGTGAGTGACATAAGGCAGTTAGTGACATCTGACAGTTAGTGGCATTAGGCTGTTAGTGACATCTGGCAGTAGGTGACATCTGACAGTGAGTGACTTCTGACAGGTAGTGACAACTGACAGTTTGTGACATGTGGCAGTAGGTGACATCTGACAATGAGTGACATCTGGCAGTTAGACAACTGTCAGTTAGTGACATCTGGCAGTTAGTGACATCTGGCAGTGACATCTGGCAGTTGGTGACATCTGGCAGTTAATGGCATCTGGCAGTTAGTTACACCGGCAGTTAGTGACATTTGACAGTAGTGACATCTGGCAGTTAGTGACATCTGGCAGTTAGTGACATTGCAGTTGGTGACATCTGGCAGTTAGTGACATCTGGCAGTTGGTGACATTGGCAGTTAGTGACATCTGGCAGTTAGTGGCATTTGGCCAGTAATGACATCTGGCAGTACGTGACATCTGACAGTGAGTGACATCTGGCAGTTAGTGACATCTGGCAATTAGTGGCATTTGGCCAGTAATGACATCTGGCAGTACGTGACATCTGACAGTGAGTGACATCTGGCAGTTAGTGACATCTGAAAGTTGTGACATCACGCAGTTAGTGACATGACAGTTAGTGACATATGACAGTTAGTGACATCTGACAGTGTCATTTGGCAGTTAGTGACATCAGGCAGTGAATGCAACCTGGCAGAGAGTGCCATCGTGCATTTCGTGTCATCTGGCAGTTATGGTACTGGCAGTAGTGACATCTGGGTTAGGACATCTGACAGTTAGTGACACCTTGCAGTTGGTGAATCTGGCAGTTAGTGACATCTGGCAGTAGGTGACCTTGACAGTGAGTGACATCTGGAAGTTAGTGACATCTGACAGTGACCTTGGCAGTTAGTGAAATCTGACAGTTAGTGTCATTTCGCAGTTAGTGACATCAGGCAGTGAATGCCATCTGACAGATAGTGATATCTAGCATTCGTGACACCTGACAGTTAGTGCCATCGGCAGTTAGTGACATTGGCAGTTGGTACATCTGGCAGTTGGTGACATCTGGCAGTTAGTGACATTGACAGTTAGTGACATCTGGCAGTTAGTGACATCTGACAGCTAGTGACATCTGGCAGTTGGTGACATCTGCAGTTAGTTACAGCTGACGTTAGTGGCATCTGGCAGTGAATGTCATCTGGCAGTTAGTGACATCTGGCAGTTAGTGACATCTGGCAGTGACTGACATCAGGTAGTTAGTTGCATCTGGAAGTTAGTGATCTGGCAGTTGGTGACATCTGGCCGTTAGTGACATCTGGCAGTTAGGACATCTGGCAGTTAGTGACATCTGGAAGATAGTGGCATTTGGCCNCTTCCAGATATCACTCACTGTCAAAGGTCACCTACTGCCAGATGTCACCAATGCCAGATGTCACCAACTGCAAGGTGTCCAAACTGTCAGATGTCACTAACTGCCAGATGTCACTAACTGCCAGTGCCATTAACTGCCAGATGACACGAAATGCACGATGGCACTCTCTGCCAGGTTGCATTCAATGCCTGATGTCACTAAATGCCCAAATGACACTAACTGTCAGATGTCACTAACCTGTATAGTCACTAACTGTCAGATGTCACTAACTGCCTGATGTCACTAACTGTCAGATGTCACTAACTGCCGGATGTCACTGACAGATGTCACCAACTGCCGATGTCACTTACTGCAGATGTCACCAAATGCCAGATGTCACTAACTGCCAGATGTCACTAACTGCCAGATGTCACTAACTGTCAAATGTCACTAACTGCCAGATGTAACTAACTGCCAGATGCCATTAACTGCCAGATGTCACCAACTGTCAGATGTCACTAACTGCCAGATGTCACTAACTGCCAGATGTCACTAACTGACAGTTGTCCCTAACTGCCAGATGTCACTCATTGTCAGATGTCACCTACTGCCAGATGTCACAAAACTTCAGTTGTCTCTAACTGTCAGAAGTCACTCACTGTCAGATGTCACCTACTGCCAGATGTCACTAAACAGCCAAATGCCACTAACTGTCAGATGTCACTAACTGCCTTATGTCACTCACTGCCAGGTGTCACTCAATGCCAGATGCCACTAACTGCCAGATTCCTAACTACCAGATGCACTAATTACCAGATGTCACTCACAGCCAGATGTCACTAACTGCCAGATGTCACTAACTGCCAGAGTCACTAACTGCCAAATGTCACAAAACTGCAGATGTCACTAAACTGCCAGATGTCACTAACTGCCAGATATCATTAAATACCAGCGTCACCCAACTGCCAGATGCCACTAACTGCCAAATGTCACTGCCGAAGCACTAACAGTAAGATATCACATAACTGTCAGATGTCACTGCCAAATGTCACTGCCAGATGTCAATAACGTCAGATGACACTAACTGTCAGAGGCCACTTACTGCCAGTGGCCACTAACTGTCAGATGCCATTACCTGCCAAATGACACTAACTGTCAGATGTCAGTTACTGCCAGAGGTCACTCACTGCCAGATGTCACTAACTGCCAGATGTCACAAACTGCCAGATGTCATTAACTTCCAAATGCCACTAACTGCCTGATGTCACTCACTGCCAGATGTCACTCACTGCCAGTTGTCTCTAACTGCCAGATGCCACTAAATTTCAGATGTCACTAGCTGCTAGATGTACTTCCTGCCAGATGTTACTAAACTGCCAGATGTCACTAACTGCCAGATATCACCAACTGCCAGATGTCACTAACTGCCAGATGCCACTGCCAGATGTTACTAAACTGCCAGATGTCACTAAATGCCAGATGTCACTAACTGCCAGAGTCAGTAACTGTCAGCGGCCAATAACTGCCAGATGTCACTGCCAGATGTCACTCACTGACAGACCACTCATTGCCAGATGTCACTAAATGCTAGATGCATTAACTGCAGATGTCACCAACTGCCAGATGTCACTCACTTAAAGATATCATTAACTGCCAGATAAGATGTCAAAATTCCAGATTTCACTAACTGCCGATGTAACTAACTGCCAGAAGTCACTATCTTCCAGATGCCACTTATACTGATGTCACTCACTGCCAGATGTCACTCACGCCAGATGTCTAACTGCCAGATGCCACTAACTGCCATATGACACTAACTGCGAGATGCATTACAGTCAGATGTCACTACTGCAGATGTCAACAACTGCCAGATGTCATTAACTGTCAGACGTCACTAACTGCCAGATATCCAATGCCAGATGCTATTAACTGCCAGATGTCATTAACTGCCAGATGTCACTAACTGCCGGATGTCACAAATGCAGATGTCACTATCTGCCAGATGTCACTATCTGCCAGATGTCATTCACTGTCTAATGTCACTAACTGCCAAATGACTCTAACTGTCAGGTGGAATAACTGCCATATGTCACTAACTGTCAGGTGTCACTAATGCCAGAGGTCACTAACTGTCATCGGTAATAACTGCCAGGGGTCACTAAATGCCAGATGTCACCTACTGCCAGATGTCACTAATGGCCAAATGCAACTAACTACCTGATGTCATAACTGCCAGATGTCACTAACTGCCAGATGTCACCAACTGCCAGATGTCACCAAATGCCAGATGTCACTAACTTCCAGATGCCACTAACTGCCTGATGTCAGTCACTGCCAGATGTCACTAACTGCCAGATGTCACTAACTGCCCAGATGTCATTCACTGCCAGATGCCACTAACTGTCAGCTGTAACTAAATGCCAGATGTCAACAACTGCCAGTTGTCACCAAACTGCCAGATGTCACTAGCTGTCAGATGTCACTAACTGCCAGATGTCACTAACTGGCAGGTGTCACTAACTGCCAGATGTCACCAACTGCCAGATGTCACTAACTGCCAGATGTCACCAACTGCCAGATGTCACCAACTGCCAATGTCATAAATGCCAGATGGCACTAAATATCAGATGTCACGAAATGCCGATATCACTATCTGCCAGCTATCACTATCGTCAGATGGCATTCACTGCCTGATGTCACTACCTGCGAAATGACACTAACTGTTCAGATTTCACTAACTGCCAGAGGTCACTGTCGAAGTCACTAACTTCAGATGTCACTCACTGTCAGAGGTCACCTACTGCAGATGTCACTAACTGCAGATGTCACCAAACTGCAAGGTGTCTAACTGTCAGATGTCACTAACAGCCAGATGTCACTACTGCCAGTGCCATTAACTGCCAGATGACACGAAATGCACGATGGCACTCTCCTGCCAGGTTCATTCACTGCCTGATGTCCTAACTGCCAAATGACACTAACGGTCAGATGTCACTAACTGCCTGATGTCACTAACTGTCAGAGGTCACTAACTGCCAGATGTCACTCACTGTCAGGGGTCAAGTACTGCCAGATGTCATACTGGCCAAATGCACTAACTGCCAGATGTCACTAAACTGCCAGATGTCACCAACTGCCAGATGTCCTACTGCCAGATGTCACCAACTGCCAGATGTCACTAACTGCCGATGTCACTAACTGCAGATGTCACTAACTGTCAAATGTCACCTAACTTGCCAGATGTAACTAACTGCCAGATGCCATTAACTGTCAGATGTCACAACTGCCAGATGTCACTAACTGCCAGATGTCCAACTGAAGTTGTCCCAAACTGCATGATGTCATCATTGTCAGATGTCACCTACTGCCAGATGTCACAAAACTGTCAGTTGTCACTACCTGTCAGAAGTCACTCACTGTCAGATGTCACTACTGCCAAATGTCACTAACAGCCAAATGCCACTAACTGTCAGATGTCATAACTGCCTTATGTCACTCACTGCCAGGTGTCACTCAATGCAGATGCCACTAACTGCCAGATGTCACTACCTACCAGATGCATAATTACCAGATGGCACTCACAACCAGATGTCACTAACTGCCAGATGTCACTAACTGCCAGATGTCACTAATGCCAAATGTCACAAACTGCCAGATGTCACTAACTGCAGATGTCACTAACTGCCAGATATCATTAAATGCAGCTGTCACCAACTGCCAGATGCCACTAACAACCAGATGCCACTAACTGCCAGAGTCACTGCCAAAAGCAACTAACAGTAAGATATCACTAAATGTCAGATGTCACTGCCAAATGTCACTGCCAGATGTCACTAACTGCCAAATGCCACTAACTGTCAGATGTCACTAACTGCCCAGATGTCACTCACTGCCAGAGTCACTAACTGCCAGATGTCACAAACTGCCAATGTCACTAACTTCCAGATGACATAACTGCCAGGTGTCACTAACTTCCAAATGCCACTAACTGCTGATGTCACTCACTGCCAGATGTCACTCACTGCAGATGTCACTAACTGCCAGATGCCACCACTAAATTTCAGATGTCACAACTGCTAGATGTCACTTCCTGCCAGATGTTACTAATTCAGGTGCCACTAACTGCCTGATGTCACTCACTGCCAGATGTCACTCACTGCCAGAGGCACAACTGCCAGATATCACCAACTGCCAGAGTCACTAACTGCCAGATGCCACTGTCAGATGTTACTAACTGCAGATGTCACTAAATTCAAGATACCACTAACTGTCAGATGCTAATAATGCCAGATGCCAATAACTGTCAGATGCTACTAACAGCCTGATGTCACTAACTGCCAGATGTCACTAACTGCCAGATGTCACTAAATGCTAGATGCCATTAACTGCCAGTGTCACCAACTTCCAGATGTCACTCACTTCAGATATCATTAACTGCCAGATGTCACAATTTCAAGATGTCACTAACTGCCAGATGTCACTAACTCCCAGATGGCACCAACTGCCAGATGTCACTAAATGCCAGATGTCACTATCTGCCAGATGTCACTATCTGCCAGATGTCATTCACTGGCTAATGTCAATAACTGCCAAATGACTCTAACTGTCAGATGGCACTAACTGACATATGTCACTAACTGTCAGTTAGGCCATCTGACAGTTAGAGTCATTGGGCAGTTAGTGACATTAGCAGGAATGACATCTGGCAGATAGTGACATTGGCAGAATGGACATCTGGCATTTAGGGACATCTGGCAGTTGGTGCCATCTGGGAGTTAGTGACATCTGGCAGTTAGTGACATCTGGAAATTGTGACATCTGGCAGTTAATGATATATGAAGTGAGTGACATCTGGAAGTTGGTGACATCTGGCAGTTAATGGCAATCTAGCATTAGTGAAATTGGCAGTTAGTGACACTGGCAGTTAGTGACATCAGGCTGTAGTAGCATCTGACAGTTAGTGGCATCTGGCAGTTATTAGCATCTGACAGTTAGTGGTATCTGGAATTTAGTGACATCTGGCAGTTATAACATCTGACAGTGGCATTGGCAGTTAGTGACATCTGGCAGTTGGTGATATCTGGCAGTTAGTGACATCTGGCAGTGAGTGACATCTGGCAGTGAGTGACATCAGGCAGTTAGTGGCAACTGGAATTAGTAAAATCTGGCAGGAAGTGACATCTAGCAGTTAGTGACATCTGAAATTTAGTGGCATCTGGCAGTTAGTGACATCTGGCAGTGAGTGACATCTGGCAGTGAGTGACATCAGGCAGTTAGTGGCATTTGGAAGTTAGTGACACCTGGCAGTTAGTGTCATCTGGAAGTTAGTGACATTTGGCAGTTTGTGACATCTGGCAGTTAGTGACATCTGGCAGTGAGTGACATCTGGCAGTTAGTGACATCTGACAGTTAGTGGCATTTGGCAGTTAGTGACATCTGGCAGTGACATTGGCAGTGACATCTGACAGTTAGTGATATCTTACTGTAGTTGCTTTTGGCAGTGACATCTGGCAGTTAGTGGCATCTGGTTGTTAGTGGCATCTGGCAGTTGGTGACAGCTGGCATTTAATGATATCTGGCAGTTAGTGACATCTGGCAGTTAGTGACATCTGGCAGTTTGTGACATTTGGCAGTTAGTGACATCTGGCAGTTAGTGACATCTGGCAGTTAGTGACATCTGGTGTGAGTGCCATCTGGTAATTAGTGACATCTGGTAGTTAGTGACATCTGGCAGTTAGTGGCATCTGGCATTGAGTGACACCTGGCAGTGAGTGACATAAGGCAGTTAGTGACATCTGACAGTTAGTGGCATTTGGCTGTTAGTGACATTTGGCAGTAGGTGACATCTGACAGTGAGTGACTTCTGACAGGTAGTGACAACTGACAGTTTGTGACATCTGGCAGTAGGTGACATCTGACAATGAGTGACATCAGGCAGTTTGGGACAACTGTCAGTTAGTGACATCTGGCAGTTAGTGACATCTGGCAGTTGGTGACATCTGACAGTTAATGGCATCTGGCAGTTAGTTACATCTGGCAGTTAGTGACATTTGACAGTTAGTGACATCTGGCAGTTAGTGACATCTGGCAGTTAGTGACATCTGGCAGTTGGTGACATCTGGCAGTTAGTGACATCTGGCAGTTGGTGACATCTGGCAGTTAGTGACATCTGGCAGTTAGTGGCATTTGGCCAGTAATGACATCTGGCAGTACGTGACACCTGACAGTGAGTGACATCTGGCAGTTAGTGACATCTGACAGTTAGTGACATCAGGCAGTTAGTGACATCTGACAGTTAGTGTCATTTGGCAGTTAGTGACATCAGGCAGTGAATGCAACCTGGCAGAGAGTGCCATCGTGCATTTCGTGTCATCTGGCAGTTAATGGCACTGGCAGTTAGTGACATCTGGCTGTTAGTGACATCTGACAGTTAGTGACACCTTGCAGTTGGTGACATCTGGCAGTTAGTGACATCTGGCAGTAGGTGACCTCTGACAGTGAGTGACATCTGGAAGTTAGTGACTTCTGACAGTGACCTCTGGCAGTTAGTGAAATCTGACAGTTAGTGTCATTTCGCAGTTAGTGACATCAGGCAGTGAATGCCATCTGACAGATAGTGATAGCTGGCAGATAGTGATATCTGGCATTTCGTGACATCTGATAGTTAGTGCCATCTGGCAGTTAGTGACATTGGCAGTTGGTGACATCTGGCAGTTGGTGACATCTGGCAGTTAGTGACATCTGGCAGTTGGTGACATCTGGCAGTTAGTGACACCTGCCAGTTAGTGACATCTGGCAGTTAGTGACATCTGACAGCTAGTGACATCTGGCAGTTGGTGACAACTGGCAGTTGTTGACATCTGGCAGTTAGTTACAGCTGACAGTTAGTGGCATCTGGCAGTGAATGACATCTGGCAGTTAGTGACATCTGGCAGTTAGTGACATCTGGCAGTGACTGACATCAGGCAGTTAGTGGCATCTGGAAGTTAGTGACATCTGGCAGTTGGTGACATCTGGCAGTTGGTGACATCTGGCAGTTAGTGACATCTGGCAGTTAGTGACATCAGGTAGTTAGTTGCATTTGGCCATTAGTGACATCTGGCAGTAGGTGACATCTGGCAGTTAGTGACCCCTGGCAGTTAGTTACCGATGACAGTTAGTGACCTCTGGCAGTTAGTGACACCTGACAGTTAGTGACATATGGCAGTTAGTTCCACCTGACAGTTAGAGTCATTTGGCAGTTAGTGACATTAGACAGTGAATGACATCTGGCAGATAGTGACATCTGGCAGATAGTGACATCTGGCATTTGGTGACATCCGGCAGTTAGTGACATCTGGCAGTTAATGACATCTGGCAGTTAATAGCATCTGGCAATTTGTGATATCTGGCAGTTAGTGAGTCTGACAGTTAATGACATCTGGCAGTTAGTGACATCTGGCAGTTAGTGACATCTGACTGTAAGTGGCATCTCGCAGTTAGTGTCATATGGCAGTTAGTGGCATCTGGCAGTTAGTGACATCTGGCAGTGAGTGACATCTGGCAGTGAGTGACATCAGGTAGTAAGTGGCATCTGGAAGATAGTGACTTCTGGCAGTTAGTTACATCTGGCAGTTAGTGAAATCTGGAAATTTGTGACATCTGGCAGTTAATGATATCTGGAAGTGAGTGACATCTGGCAGTTGGTGACATCTGGCAGTTAATGGCATCTAGCATTTAGTGACATCTGGCAATGAGTGACGTCTGTCAGTGAGTGAACTGGGCAGTGACATCTGGCAGTTATTGGCCGCTGACAGTTACTGACATCTGGCAGTTAGTGACATCTGGCATTTAGTGACATCTGGCAGTTAGTAACATCTGGCAGTGGCATCTGGCAGTTAGTGACATCTGGCAGTTGGTGATATCTGGCAGTTAGTGACATCTGGCAGTTAGTAACATCTGGCAGGAAGTGACATCTAGCAGCTAGTGACATCTGAAATTTAGTTGCATCTGGCAGTTAGAGGAACTGCAGTGAGTGACATCTGGCAGTGAGTGACATCAGGCAGTTAGTGGCATTGGAAGTTAATGACATCTGGCAGTGTGACATCTGGCAGGTAGTGACATCTGGCAGTGAGTGACCTGGCAGTACTGACATTGACAGTTAGTGTCATTTGGCAGGTAATGGCATCTGACAGTTAGTGGCCATGGCAGTAAGTGGCCTATGACAGTTAGTGTCATCTGACAGTTGTTGACATCTGGCAGGACATTGGCAGTGACATCTGACAGTTAGTGATATCTTACTGTTAGTTGCTTCTGCAGTGACATTTGGCAGTAGTGGCATTGGCAGTGGTGACAGCTGGATTTAATGATATTGGCAGTTAGTGACATCGCAGTTAGTGACATCTGGCAGTTTGTGACATTGGCAGTTAGTGACATCTGGCAGTTAGTGACATCTGGCAGTTAGTGACATTGGCTGTGAGTGACATATGGTAATTAGTGGCATCTGGTAGTTAGTGGAATCTGGCAGTTAGTGGCATCTGGCATTGAGTGACACCTGGCAGTGAGTGACATAAGGCAGTTAGTGACATCTGACAGTTAGTGGCATTTGGCTGTTAGTGACATCTGGCAGTAGGTGACATCTGACAGTGAGTGACTTCTGACAGTTAGAGACAACTGACAGTTTGTGACATCTGGCAGTAGGTGACATCTGACAATGAGTGACATCTGGCAGTTAGGGACAACTGTCAGTTAGTGACATCTGGCAGTTAGTGACATCTGGCAGTTAGTGACATCTGGCAGTTGGTGACATCTGGCAGTTAATGGCATCTGGCAGTTAGTTACATCTGGCAGTTAGTGACATTTGACAGTTAGTGACATCTGGCAGTTAGTGACATCTGGCAGTTAGTGACATCTGGCATTTGGTGACATCTGGCAGTTAGTGACATCTGGCAGTTGGTGACATCTGTCAGTGACATCCGGCAGTTAGTGACATCTGACAGTTAGTGACATCAGGCAGTTAGTGACATCTGACAGTTAGTGACATATGACAGTTAGTGACATCTGACAGTTAGTGTCATTTGGCAGTTAGTGACATCAGGCAGTGAATGCAACCTGGCAGAGAGTGCCATCGTGCATTTCGTGTCATCTGGCAGTTAATGGCACTGGCAGTTAGTGACATCTGGCAGTTAGTGACATCTGACAGTTAGTGACACCTTGCAGTTGGTGACATCTGGCAGTTGGTGACATCTGGCAGTAGGTGACCTTTGACAGTGAGTGATATCTGGAAGTTAGTGACATCTGACAGTGACCTCTGGCAGTTAGTGAAATCTGACAGTTAGTGTCATTTCGCAGTTAGTGACATCTGGCAGTGAATGCCATCTGACAGATAGTGATATCTGGCATTTCGTGACTTCTGACAGTTAGTGCCATTTGGCAGTTAGTGACATTGGCAGTTGGTGACATCTGGCAGTTGGTGACATCTGGCAGTTAGTGACATCTGGCAGTTGGTGACATCTGGCAGTTAGTGACATCTGACAGTTAGTGACATCAGGCAGTTAGTGACATCTGACAGCTAGTGACATCTGGCAGTTGGTGACATCTGGCAGTTAGTTACAGCTGACAGTGGCATCTGGCAGTGAATGACACCTGGCAGTTAGTGACATCTGGCAGTTACTGATACCTGGCAGTGACTGACATCAGGCAGTTAGTGGCATCTGGAAGTTAGTGACATCTGGCATTTGGTGACATCTGGCAGTTAGTGACATCT
>WNGS01002800.1:15856-26593 GCA_020271785.1 Procambarus virginalis | reverse complement strand
TTTGTGACATCTAGCAGATAGTGACATCTGGCAGTGAGTGACATCTGGCAGTTAAAGGCATCTGGCAGTTAGTGACATCTGCCAGTGAGTGACATCTGGCAGTAAGAGACATCTGGCAGAGACATCTGGCAGTGTTGGCCGCTGACAAGTACTGACATCTGGCAGTTAGTGACAATTAGCAATTAGTGACATCTGGCAGAGAGTGACATCTGGCAGTTAATGGCATCTGGCAGTTAGTGACATCTGGCAGTTAGTGGCATCTGGCAGTTACTGACATTTGGCAGTTACTGACACCTGACATTTAGTGGCATCTGACAGTTAGTGAAATCTGGCAGTTGATGACATCAGGCAGTTAATGACATCAGGCAGTTAGTGGCATTTGGTAGTTAGTGACATCTGGCAGTTAGTGGCATTTGGCCGTTAGTGACATCTGGCAGTAGGTGACATCTGACAGTGAGTGACTTCTGACAGTTAGTGACAACTGACAGTTTGTGACATCTGGCAGTAGGTGACATCTGACAATGAGTGACATCTGGCAGTTAGGGACAACTGTCAGTTAGTGACATCTGGCAGTTAGTGACATCTGGCAGTTAGTGACATCTAGCAGTTAGTTACATCTGGCAGTTAGTGACATTTGACAGTTAGTGACATCTGGTATTTAGTGACATCTGGCAGTTAGTGACATCAGGCTGTTGGTGACACTGGTAGTTGGTGACATCTGGCAGTTAGTGACATCTGGCAGTAGGTGACCTCTGAGAGTGAGTGACATCTGAAAGTTAGTGACAACTGAGTGACCTCTGGCAGTTAGTGAAATCTGACAGTTAGTGTCATTTCGCAGTTAGTGACATCAGGCAGTGAATGCCATCTGGCAGATAGTGATATCTGGCATTTCGTGACATCTGACAGTTAGTGCCATCTGGCAGTTAGTGACATTGGCAGTTGCTGATATCTGGCAGTTGGTGACATCTGGCAGTTAGTGACATCTGGCAGTTGGTGACATCTGGCAGTTAGTGACATCTGGCAGTTGGTGACATCTGGCAGTTAGTGACATCTGACAGTTAGTGACATCTGGCAGTTAGTGACATCTGACAGCTAGTGACATCTGGCAGTTGGTGACATCTGGCAGTTAGTGACAGCTGACAGTTAGTGGCATCTGGCAGTTAATGACTTCTGGCAGTTAGTGACATCTGGCAGTTAGTGACATCTGGCAGTGAGTGACATCTGGCAGTGACTGACATCAGGCAGTTAGTGGCATCTGGAAGTTAGTGACATCTGGCAGTTGTTGACATCTGGCACTTAGTGACATCTGGCAGTTAGTGACATCTGGCAGTTAGTGACATCTGGCAGTTAGTGACATCTGGCAGATAGTGGCATTTGGCCAATAGTGACATCTGGCAGAAGGTGACATCTGGCAGTTAGTGACCCCTGACAGTTAGTTACCGATGACAGTTAGTGACCTCTGGCAGTTTGTGACACCTGACAGTTAGTGACATATGGCAGTTAGTGCCCTCTGACAGTTAGAGTCATTTGGCAGTTAGTGACATTATACAGTGAATGACATCTGGCAGATAGTGACATCTGGCATTTGGTGACATCTGGCAGTTGGTGACATCTGGGAGTTAGTGACATCTGGCAGTTAGTGACATCTGACAGATAATGACATGTGGCAGTTAATGCCATCTGGCAATTTGTGATATCTGGCCGTTAGTGACATCTGACAGTTAATGACATCTGACAGTTAGTGACATCTGGCAGTTAGTGACATCTGACTGTAAGTGGCATCTCGCAGTTAGTGTCATATGGCAGTTAGTGGCATCTGGCAGTTAGTGATATCTGGCAGTGAGTGACATCTGGCAGTGAGTGACATCAGGCAGTAAGTGGCATCTGGAAGATAGTGACTTCTGGCAGTTAGTGACATCTGGCAGTTAGTGACATCTGGAAATTTGTGACATCTGGCAGTTAATGATATCTGGAAGTGAGTGACATCTGGCAGTTGGTGACATCTGGCAGTTAATGGCATCTAGCATTTAGTGACATCTGGCAATGAGTGACATCTGTCAGTGAGTGACATCTGGCAGTGACATCTGGCAGTTATTGGTCGCTGACAGTTACTGACATCTGGCAGTTAGTGACATCTGGCAGTTGGTGACATCTGGCAATTAGGGACATATCTGGCATTTAGTGACATCTGGCAGATAGTGACATTTGCCATTTAGTGACATCTGGCAGTTAGTGACATCTGGCAGTTAGTGACATCAGGCTGTTAGTAGCATCTGACAGTTAGTGGCACCTGGCAGTTATTAGCATCTGACAGTTAGTGGTATCTGGAATTTAGTGACATCTGGCAGTTAGTAACATCTGACAGTGGCATCTGGCAGTTAGTGACATCTGTCACTTGGTGATATCTGGCAGTTAGTGACATCTGGCAGTGAGTGACATCAGGCAGTTAGTGGCACCTGGAAGTTAGTAACATCTGGCAGGAAGTGACATCTAGCAGTTAGTGAAATCTGAAATTTAGTGGCATCTGGCAGTTAGTGACATCTGGCAGAGAGTGACATCTGGCAGTGAGTGACATCAGGCAGTTAGTGGCATTTGGAAGTTAGTCACATCTGGCAGTTAGTGTCATCTGGAAGTTAGTGACATTTGGCAGTTAGTGACATCTGGCAGTTAGTTACATCTGGCAGTTGGTGACATCTGGCAGTTAATGGCATCTGGCAGTTAGTTACATCTGGCAGTTAGTGACATTTGACAGTTAGTGACATCTGGCAGTTAGTGACATCTGGCAGTTAGTGACATCTGGCAGTTAGTGACATCTGGCAGTTAGTGGCATTTGGCCAGTAATGACATCTGGCAGTACGTGACACCTGACAGTGAGTGACATCTGGCAGTTAGTGACATCTGACAGTTAGTGACATCAGGCAGTTAGTGACATTTGACAGTTAGTGTCATTTGGCAGTTAGTGACATCAGGCAGTGAATGCAACCTGGCAGAGAGTGCCATCGTGCATTTCTTGTCATCTGGCAGTTAATGGCACTGGCAGTTAGTGACATCTGGCTGTTAGTGACATCTGACAGTTAGTGACACCTTGCAGTTGGTGACATCTGGCAGTTAGTGACATCTGGCAGTAGGTGACCTCTGACAGTGAGTGACATCTGGATGTTAGTGACTTCTGACAGTGACCTCTGGCAGTTAGTGAAATCTGACAGTTAGTGTCATTTCTTAGTGACATCAGGCAGTGAATGCCATCTGACAGATAGTGTTATCTGGCAGATAGTGATATCTGGCATTTCGTGACATCTGACAGTTAGTGACATCTGGCAGTTAGTGACATCTGGCAGTTAGTGAAATCTGACAGTTAGTGTCATTTCGCAGTTAGTGACATCAGGCAGTGAATGCCATCTGACAGATAGTGATATCTGGCATTTCGTGACATCTGATAGTTAGTGCCATCTAGCAGTTAGTGACATTGGCAGTTGGTGACATCTGGCAGTTAGTGACATCTGGCAGTTGGTGACATCTGGCAGTTAGTGACATCTGACAGTTAATGACATCTGGCAGTTAGTGACATCTGACAGCTAGTGACATCTGGCAGTTGGTGACATCTGGCAGTTAGTTACAGCTGACAGTTAGTGGCATCTGGCAGTGAATGACATCTGGCAGTTAGTGACATCTGGCAGTTAGTGACATCTGGCAGTGACTGACATCAGGCAGTTAGTGGCATCTGGAAGTTAGTGACATCTGGCAGTTGGTGACATCTGGCAGTTAGTGACATCTGGAAGATAGTGGCATTTGGCCATTAGTGACATCTGGCAGTAGGTGACATCTGGCAGTTAGTGACCCCTGACAGTTACCGATGACAGTTAGTGACCTCTGGCAGTTAGTGACACCTGACAGTTAGTGACATATGGCAGTTAGTGCCATCTGACAGTTAGAGTCATTTGGCAGTTAGTGACATTAGACAGTGAATGACATCTGGCAGATAGTGACATCTGGCAGATAGTGACATCTGCCATTTGGTGACATGTGGGAGTTGGTGCCATCTGGGAGTTAGTGACATCTGGCAGTTAGTGACATCTGGCAGTTAATGACATCTGGCAGTTAATGGCATCTGGCAATTTGTGATATCTGGCAGTTAGTGACATCTGACAGTTAATGACATCTTGCAGTTAGTGACCTCTGGCAGTTAGTGACGTCTGACTGTAAGTGGCCTCTCGCAGTTAGTGTCATATTGCAGTTAGTGGCATCTGGCAGTTAGTGACATCTGGCAGTGAGTGACATCTGGCAGTGAGTGACATCAGACAGTAAGTGACATCTGGAAGATAGTGACTTCTGGCAGTTAGTGCCATCTGGCAGTTAGTGACATCTGGAAATTTGTGACATCTGGCAGTTAATGATATCTGGAAGTGAGTGACATCTGGCTGTTAGTGACATCTGGCAGTGAGTGACTTCTGACAGTTAGTGACAACTGACAGTTTGTGACATCTGGCAGTAGGTGACATCTGACAATGAGTGACATCTGGCAGTTAGGGACAACTGTCAGTTAGTGACATCTGGCAGTTAGTGACATCTGGCAGTTAGTGACATCTGGCAGTTGGTGACATCAAGCAGTTAATGGCATCTGGCAGTTAGTTACATCTGGCAGTTAGTGGCATTTGACAGTTAGTGACATCTGGCAGTTAGTGACATCTGGCAGTTAGTGACATCTGGCAGTTGGTGACATCTGGCAGTTAGTGACATCTGGCAGTTGGTGACATCTGGCAGTTAGTGACACCTGGCAGTTAGTGGCATTTGGCCAGTAAAGACATCTGGCAGTACATGACATCTGACAGTGAGTGACATCTGGCAGTTAGTGACATCAGGCAGTTAGTGACATCTGACAGTTAGTGACATATGACAGTTAGTGACATCTGACAGTGTCATTTTGCAGTTAGTGACATCAGGCAGTGAATGCAACCTGGCAGAGAGTGCCATCGTGCATTTCGTGTCATCTGGCAGTTATTGGCACTGGCAGTTAGTGGCATCTGGCAGTTAGTGAAATCTGGCAGTTAGTAACATCTGACAGTGGCATCTGGCAGTTAGTGGCATCTGGCAGTTAGTGAAATCTGGCAGTTAGTGGCATCTGGCAGTTAGTGACATCTGGCAGTTGGTGATATCTGGCAGTTAGTGACATCTGGCAGTTAGTGACATCTGGCAGTGAGTGACATCAGGCAGTTAGTGGCACCTGGAAGTTAGTAACATCTGGAAGGAAGTGACATCTAGCAGTTAGTGACATCTGGCAGTTTGAGACATCTGGCTGTTAGTGACATCTGGCAGTGAGTGACATCTGGCAGTTAGTGACAGCTGACAGTTTGTGACATCTGACAATAGGTGACATCTGACAATGAGTGACATCTGGCAGTTAGTGACAACTGACAGTTAGTGACATCTGGCAGTTAGTATCATTTGGCAGTTGGTGACATCAGGCAGTGAATGCCTTCTGGCAGATAGTGACATCTGGCATTTGGTGACATCTGGCAGTTAATGGCATCTGGCAGTTAGTTACATCTGGCAGTTTGTCACATTTGACAGTTAGTGTCATCTGGAAGTTAGTGACATCTGGCAGTTAGTTACATCTGGCAGTTGGTGACATCTGGCAGTTAGTGACATCTGGCAGTTAGTGACATCTGGCAGTTAGTGACATCTGGCAGTTAGTGGCATTTGGCCGGTAATGACATCTGGCAGTAGGTGACATCTGACAGTTACTATTATCTGGCAGTTAGTGAAATGTGACAGTGAGTGACATTTGGCATTTGGTGACAACTGACAAATGCGAACAAGCCTGAATGGTCCCCAGGACTATATGCGATTGAAAACTCACACCCCAGAAGTGACTCGAACCCATACTCCCAGGAGCAACGCAACTGGTAACTACAGGGACGCCTTAATCTGCTTGACCATCACGACCGGACATAAGGAAGTGATAGCCTAAACTATTTGAACCACTTCCCCGCCGGCACCTGGATGGTTGTCTTGGGCATAGCATTTTATCAAATCACCTCATTCTTTGGGGCAACACGTTTTCATTCGCGTATAGTCCTGGGGACCATTCAGGCTTGTTCGCATTTGTGTTCCTCACGTATTGCCCCAAAGAATGAGGTGATTTGATAAAATGCTATGCCCAATATAACCATCCAGGTGCCGGCGGGGAAGTAGTTCAAATAGCTTAGGCTATCACTTCCTTATGTCCGGTCGTGATGGTCAAGCGGATTAAGGCGTCCCTTGTAGTTACCAGTTGCGTTGCTCCTGGGAGTATGGGTTCGAGTCACTTCTGGGGTTTGAGTTTTCATTCATATATATAAATATATATATATATATATATATATATATATATATATATATATATATATATATATATATATATATATATATATGCAAACAAGCCTGAATGGTCCCCAGGACTAGATACAACTGGGGTGTGAGTTTTCAGATATATATATATATATATATATATATATATATATATATATATATATATATATATATATATATATATATATATATACATATATATATATATATATATATATATATATATATTTATATATATATATATATATATATATACATATATATATATATTTATATATATATATATATATATATATATATACATATATATATATATATACATATATACATATATACATATATGTATACATATATACATATATACATATATACATATATACATATATATATATATATATATATATATATATATATATATACATATATATATACATATATATATATATATATATATATATATATATATATATATATATATATATATATATATATATATATATGTGTGTGTGTGTGTGTGTGTATAAAATGATGTATATACAGGATATGTATAGAAGCTGGTCAAAATTGCATTTCACCTTTGTAAATGCACATAAAACCACTATGTAAATGACGTAAATCTATGTATCTATGTATTTATGTCTGTAGGTTAAATTAGCATTTTTAAAGGCACTACAATCACCTTCTGTGGTTGATTGTTCAATAAATCCCAGAACTATATGTTTAACAGATCTCTCACCCCTATTCATGGAGGACAGAAGAAAATGTAAATATGCTGGTTAGCATTGTAAATATGTGGCCACGTCAGTTGTGGGGAATCTCCAGGCATTATATCTCCCTTTTTAATTGACTTCAATAAAATAAAGTTTATCTTATTTATATTCTTAGTAAGTAAGAATTAATTGAGTGGACTGTACGTACTTGTTAAAACTGCCTGAAATTAACTCACATACCTGGGGGGACAATTTGTAGCTTAAACCACTTTAAGATGGCTCCTTCTTAAACTACCAATTGTTTACCTAAGTTTCATTTTATATCATACCACATATGGTGGTCTAATCTACTATTATTTCAATAATTATTACTTGTTATGAACACTACTTCTACAATAACTAAAGTGGGCTTTGCTGTTCCTGTTGTATGGGCCTGCTAAGGCTGTGTAATTGTAGCATCAAATGGGTGTGGCTCTGTGCCTCTGGGTGCCACGTAACGGCGGCTGTGGGAGGCTACAAGCGTTGGCAAACAGCTAGGATGATTATGTGTATGGTCTAACTGTTTGTACAGCATCTTGTTATTCCAAATCACAATTTACCTGTATGGGATACAAGGAGTAAATAACATTTCCCTAAATATATCTATTACAGGTATAACATGAAATGTGAGGGCTGTAAATTGGGGAACACTCACATTGTGGTGGTGTTATTCATACATCGTGACCGCCTCTACCCATTGAATAAAAAATGTGCACAAAATTGATATACAATACTTGGTAAGACGGATACGGTCATTGCTGTGATGTTGATAGGCTGTGTTGCTGGTTGTTGACACGTAATTTGGGTGTCTAGTTAGTTACACCAGCTCTGGAGCCATGTACAGCGTGGGGCTGTGGTTTGTTATTGTTGGTGTGTGAGGAGTGACGTTCTGTGTGGTTCCACTTCTAAGTTTAATTTACGTTAACAAGAGAGTCAAGCTATATTATGGTGTTAATAATTATTTTCAGTCTTATTGAGTACTTTTTTGTTCAATTTAAACATTAAACTGCTATATAAACAGTATTATATTTTGTAAATATACGGCGACATCGATGACGTCACGGAGTCTCCCATTTTCTATCCCAGGGGTCTCTAAACTTTTTAATGTAAGGGCCACATTATATATTTCCCATATTTATGCGGGCCGAAGGAATAAAAATGAAAAAAAAAATCAGTGCCAGTAATTTAATTTCCTCAAATATTAAAGTATAAACATGGAAAAATTAAAACATATCTTTTTGGAAAAAATTAGGGTAAACTAAATAGATTCCTGCCTTTAGTTTTATGCAACCAAATTAGTGTGACGAATGATACTGTCGTTTTGACTTCAAAATTTCATTAAAATCAGGTTCCAGATTAGATGAGCCAATTGTAAGAATTGATTTCAAGTGATCATCAGACAAATTTGCTCGATAGTTAGATTTCACATACTTCATTTTGGAAAATGTTTGTTCACACAAGTATGTTGAACCAAAAATGGACACAAAACTACAAGCAAACTTTATCAAATTTGGAAACTGATCTGGCTGCAGGCATTTATAAAACTCAATCAGATTTCCTTCTCTATACATATCTTTCAGTCTATCATCTGCCTGGAGATCAATAATTTTCATTTGAAATTGAGTTGGAAGATTTTCAGCATTGCAATCAAATGGATTATGAAAGAGCCTGATTTCATTTGCTTTGGCATCAAGGTCAGCAAAACACTTCTGAAACTGTTTTTTCAAATCTGAAATTATTTCATTTGCAAATGAAAAAGGAAATTCAACTTTACTTTCTGCATGAAATTTTTCACAACATGGAAAATGAGCAAAATTCTTAACCTTCACCTAGCCTTCAAGTAGCGCAAGTTTTGCTCTGAATGCCTTGACATGAACAAAGTAGTCACTGATCAAATTTGTTTTGCCTTGCAATTTCAGATTCAAGTTATTCATATGACCTGTCATATCTGCAAAAAAGGCCAATTTCCAAATCCATTCACATTCTGATAATAATGGCTGAGGTTTATTTTTTCTCTGTGAGAAATAAATCAATTTTAATCTGAGCTCAAAGAAATGCAGCAAAACCTTTCCACAACTAAGCCATCTAACTGCTGTATAATAAGGCAAGTCAACAAACTCCGCATCAATTTCTTTCAAGAAATCACGGAACTGGCGATGGTTGAGTGCATGAGATCTAATGAAATTAACCACAGAAACAACAGGTTTCATGACACAAGACATATCAACATATTTTAGGCACAATGCTTGTTGATGGATAAGGCAATGCAAAAAAATGGGTTTTGAGAATCCTCCAACCTCACAAGCTGTTGTAATTTGCCCAACCAAACCCTCTTTGTCCCAGACCATCATATTCTCCTCCATCAATTGTCACACACTGCACTTGTTTCCATTCCAGGTTATTTCTGTCATAGTTTTACTTACTTCATTGAAAATGTCCTCTCCAGTTGTTGTGGTGTGCATGCTGTGAACTGATGCTAATTCTTGGGTCACATTAAATTCACTATCAACACCACGAATGAATACTAAGAGCTGAGAAGTATCACACACATCAGTTGATTCATCCAACGCAAGAGAATACCAACAAAATCTTTTTGTTTTTTCCTTTATTTGCCGAATTATGTCGCCTCCTAAATCTTCAATTCTACGAGCAACAGTATTTGACCCAAGACTTATCATTTTGAAGAGGTTTACTTTTTCTGGACATACCTCTCCTGCTGCTTCCACTATACACTCTTTATGATACTACCATCAGTGAAAGGTTTTCCTTTTTTGGCCAACACATAGGCAACTTTGTAACTGGCTCTAGTTGAAGTTTCATTTTCAGATTTTTTCTTACTGAAAACAGCTTGTTGAGAATGCAGACTGTGCTGAAATGATTCAAACTTTTTAGTGCGTTCTGCTCCTGTGATGTGAGAATAACTTGAGCCATGTTTAGATTCATAGTGCCGACGAATATTGTATTCCTTCAGAACAGCAACACTGTCTCTACATATGAGGCATAAAGCTTTATCATTTGCTATCACAAAAAAGTACTTTATCTTCCATTCGTCATTGAACTGACGGCACTCACTGTCCACTTTCTTTTCTTTATCTTTCCATATCTGAAAACATAAGGGTAAATAATAAATAAATTCTACAGGAAAAAAAAGCTTGTATGTGGTGTTAAAAAGCATAGCATATTATTATAAAGTGGTAAATATTATGGCAACAGCTTTCGTTGATAAACTTAATGGTTACCATTTTAACTATTTTAAACATGCAATATTTTGGCTACAATAGTATTATTGCTATTTTGTATAACTAAGATAAAGGTATTGTCAAAGTACAGAGAAAAGAATATTGTACAGTGTTTGTGCTCCCTGAAACAGAAGCAGCGAAGCCCCACTCGCCCTCCATCCCCACAATATACAGTTATACACAACTGATTGGTTGTAATGCACAACACATACCTACCCACTAGTATCTGTGCGTCACACTATCGAGAGAGAGGAAAACTGACTCGGGCTGAGCGCCACCAGTCAGCAGCCCCAGCTTTGAATAATTCTGCGATGCCATTCGTACGATAATTATTTTTTCAAGGCCACCACACAGGGATTTGTTTGGGCGGGCCGGATGTGGCCCGCGGGCCATAGTTGGGA
>WNGS01002799.1:6635-19551 GCA_020271785.1 Procambarus virginalis | reverse complement strand
GTTACAGTGCCCTCTCCTATCTCTTTACGTTTGCCTGCTTTAAGAGTCATATCGACTCTCCCTACTGTTTCTCTGGAGTACAGGGAAGTCTGTTGGTATGTATGGCGACCAGATCGGCCGCCAGCTAAAGGAGAAACTTACATTATAAGTTGTAAGTAAGGGAAATTGGTGCCCAGAATATAAATGAAAGAGTATCCCCTACGGCAGATATGACGTTTTGGAATGGACGCCAAGCCGTGTGCGGATTGGGTGGCTCGGGTCACAGGCGACCAATCAGAGCCCGCCGTGACGTCACCGAGTGCCCCGGGCGGCGCCAACGTCAGAGTTGGACTGACAGTGGAAGCGTTAGGACGCATCTCGGTCAGCTCTCAAGAATTGGAGGCTTTACAGGCCTTTCTCAGTGGATTAGAGCTAGCCATCGCAGCCCACCTTATATATTGGAGGCCCCGCGCTTCTGGGAAGCAAAAAGGAACCAAGTTGAGTGAGCAGAGAAGTGCCAAACTTGGAGAATTGTCGGCGGCGACGCTGGGCGGCGACGCCAGACGCTGAGGGCCTGAAAGGTGTGGCGGGCAGGCATAGCTGTGACTGGGTCGCATCCACTGAGGGTGTTGGAGGGACGACACCGTTCCTAGGACGAGAAGCAGCACCTTGTGGAAGGAACGTGTGTGCGAATATAGCGATTAGCTCAGCGCCCATTGATGGACCAGGATTGGGATAGCTGAACCCCAGGGATTGGAACGGCGAAGACGCGAAGGCTTCACGACACCTGAGGACCTGTGGGAACGTTCCTGGATCGCCGAGGATCGACTCAGGAAGCATAGGACCCTCACACCATCGAGGGACAGGCGTCGTGAGCCAGGGATGTTAAGGTAGATCATTTTCCCTCCCATTACCCCTTTGTGTGAGTAGGCTAGATAGACCATATATTCACTTATGTATGTGGAATAGGACATTAATACTTTAGTAGTAGGATAGGCTGCAGGGCAGCTTATGTCCAGGACTGTCAGAGAGGACAGTGTGTGTGGATGGCAGGACAGTGAAGAAGAGGAGCCGACGTGGTGAAGAGGCCCTTCTGTGAGAGTGTGTGACTCCTGTCTTTCTGCCCAGTTGAAGGAGCCTGGAGGACGCGACAGAAGAGTTGCTGACGACCTCCAGATTCATTATCATTATTTTATCATTTTTCGTATTACTTGTAGTCATATGTGTGATCATGTAATTCGTATCAGTAAATTCACACATTTTATTATTGTGTTTAAGTGCGCCTCCATCATTATTATCTTTCTATATGAGCATACACGAATGTTATCATAGTACCACTTAGTTCTTATTGCCTGGAGAGTGGTAAAACAGCACAGACGTATATGAAAGGTACCCTTAGCAATCCGATCAGTATTAGTGCCTGAAAGGTGGCAACTAGTAACGTGGTGGCTAGAGAGAGGTAAAGCCACACGGACCTTCAAGGGAGTGTACCCTGGGCTGACAGTCCAATAGTAGATCTTGGGAGCGGCAACACTCTGGCAACAAACAAACGATATACTGAACTGAACTATACACCCACTGAACTGCATTGCTGGGGTGCAGATATAATAACCCAGCTGGCGACCTTGTTGAGAAGAGGATATAGAAGACAGGCGGGAAAGGAGTTCCTGCAACCTCTTTGTCCGGCAGGCAAGACTCAGGGAGGTTATTGTTATAAGGTAAGCCCGAGTCTTCCTTCACTCCTCCACGGGTCTAGGCCGGAATTGCTGATAGCAGTTTCCCCGTGGTTGACTGAAGGGCTTCCAGGGTGAGTCAGTGGCACCCCTTCAGTGGTGGAAGCAAAGACCTGCGGAGGTGGGCATTGCTGGTCCTCTCCTGTGGGACCAAGGAGACTCCGGTGAATCCCGGGAGTCGGAGGGGCTGAGTATTCGGCCTTTCGAGCCCCTAGCAGCCGAGTGCTAGCAGAGCCCCGGCCCACCCCCCGTGACAGAGAACTGGCGACCTTGCCAGGATTCGAACCACAGTAGCCAAGAACTGGAGACTTCGCCAGGAAGAGTGGATCAAGCTACAGTGTTGCCAAGGTGTGTTGATCAAGCTACAGTGTTGCCCAAGATTTCAAGACAGTGTTGCCAGGGTACAAATACAGTGTGGCCAGTGAATTCAGAGTACTGTTACCCAACCAGCTAAGGGACTGAAACAGTGAAATTAGTACCTACTAACTTGTCTGTGCTGTCGTGTATGCTCGACGATATAGAGATGGAGGAGGATAAAGTAAAGAAATTTATTGACACAAGGGACGAGAGAATTTTGGAAGAGTGTACCAAGGCCCAGCTCCAACAAGTGGCAAATCACTTTGGGATCAGGTTGAGGACGACTAAGGTCGCGGAGCGAAGGATAGAGATCATGGCACAGCTCACAGCTCGAGAGGAGGCGACGGGAGAGACGTCATCTCAAGGAGAACCGTCCCGACTAGAGCCACCCCAAGCGCCTACCAGTGTGGAGAGAATTCACAGTGAACATGGGAGCAGTGGAAGGTCCAGCTGTAGTAAGAGGAGCTTGCAACTGGAAATAATGAAGATGCAACTGGAAGCCCAGCTGAGACGAGAGGAGAGAGAAGCGCAGATGCAGCGAGAGGAAAGAGAAGCGCAAATGCAGCGAGAGGAGCGTGAGCGAGAAGCACGGCTGCAGCGAGAAGAAGGAGAGAGACAACTGCGACTAGAGGATATAAAGGCAAAGAAAGAAGTCGAATTGCGTCGCATTGAGCGTGGTCTGCCCGCACTACCTGCACGGCGGGATGACGTCAAGGTAAGGGAACGTGACTTACCTACGTTCGAACCACAAGAAGCTGAGGCGTTCTTCGAACACTTTGAACGGATAGCAACTCTGAAGGAGTGGCCAGAAGATGATTGGGCTGCTCTGGTCCAGGGCAGGTTGACTGGTGAGGCCCGGGAAGCCTACAACATGCTGGACCTAGAAGAGTGTGCTAATTACGACGCAATTAAGAATGCGGTGCTCCACTCATTCCGGCTGACTCCGGAGATGTACCGGAAGCGGTTCAGAGAGTGTACAAGAGCGTCGGGAAAGTCTTACGCCGAGACCGCCAGGGATATGGAACGGAAGTTCCTACGGTGGTTGAAGGCGGAGGAAGCGGAGTCGGCGGATGACATCAAACGACTGATAGTGATGGAGAAGTTTATGTCAGTGCTCCATCCAGAGTTGCGAGTAAGGGTGAGAGAAGCAGGTATTAAGGACCTAAAGGCTGCAGCGGACCGAGCCGACATGCTGGAGGAGGCACTACATCTCAGGAGGGAGGGGCCGCCCAGACACTCGCCTTACCCCAGGTCGGGAGGGAACTTTAGGAGTTCAGGAGGAGCGAGGACGGGTGGGGGCTCTCCCAAGAGTAGTGTGCCCGATGAGGTAACCCGGTTCAAGAGCTCAAGGGACGCGGGAAGGAAGCCCCAAGCTGTGAGCGGTGGACCTAGCTCGGGAGCGATTGCCGCTGCCCGGGAACCGACGACGGGGAGTCCTAGGAGGACCCAGGGAACCTCTACCGTTGGTGCTACCAGGGTGACTAGTAGAGGGTCGCCCGGGAGAGGTGGTCGGTGTTACAACTGTGGGGGACGAGGACACTTCGCAAGGGAGTGCAGCCGCCCAAGGCACAGTGGGAATGTGGCTTTCGCGAGGTAGGAAGCGAAGAAGCCAACGATAATTCAGGTGATGTGCCAGTGATAAGGGAGAAGAGGATTCACCCCTTTGTGTGTGAGGGGACGGTGAAGATAAGAGGAGCTGATCCTGTGCCAGCAAGGATGCTGAGGGACACTGGATCCGACTTCACCCTTGTTAGTGAATCCCTCTTCCCCGAGGACTACAGACGTTCCAGTACAGGGGAAGCCCTGATAAGGACGTTGGGGGGACAAGTGAGGATGCCCCTTCATAAGGTGACTCTTAATTCAGACTATGGTTGTCAGACTCTCGTAGTAGGGGTCTGTGCTCTACTGCCCAGGATGGAAGCTCAGGTGATCCTAGGGAATGACTCCTGTGGGGGATGTGTTCTCCCAAATTTGATTAAAGGTGAGGAGTGCATAGAACCCTATCAACAGAGCAGCAGGACGGGCGCCAGCAATGGCGAAACGGAAATTGCGAGAGTGGCGTTTCCGGTATGCGCGGTGACGTCGGGACGAGACGTGAGGGAAGATGATGTGAGCGGATCCAGTCACGCCGAAGAGAACATGCCGGGTGACCTGGGGCTCGATCATTTGTTCCGAGAGGAGGCCAGAGGAAAAGCGACAGGTGAGGAAGGGTCGGATAGGAGTGTCCAAGTTACTCTCACCAGTCCTCTAGGCATTGACCGCACCCGTCTAGGTGAGCTGCAAAGGGAAGAGTTTCCTGAGTTGGTACAGGAGGCTGAAGGAGGTCTCGCCGGACCCGAGTCACCAACTCACTTCTTCGTGGAGAAGGGAGTGTTAATGAGGCAGTGGAGACCGGTTAGGGAAGAAGCGGGTGATGATATGCTGAGAGTGAGGCGTCAGGTGGTGGTGCCAGCGCGGTACAGAAACGCGGTACTAAAGCTTGCACACTCAGTGGATCCCGCGGGTCACTTGGGAGTGACCAAGACTTTAAGCAGGCTTCGGGAACATTTTTATTGGCCGGGCATGGACGCGGATGTAAGAAGAATTTGCAAAACGTGTTTCCCGTGCCAGAGAGCGGGAAAGAACGTCCCTGCCAACCCGAAAGCACCTTTGGTTCCAGTTCCGGCGTTCGGCCAGGCGTTTGAACGCCTAATAATCGACGTCGTGGGACCACTACCTAAGACCAGAAAAGGGAATAATTACTTATTGACTATCATGTGTGCTTCGATGAGATTTCCAGAGGCAATCCCAGTGCGGAAGGTGACATAGAGATGCGTCATGGGACACCTTCAGCGGTTCTTTGCTTGGGTAGGTGTGCCCAAGAAGATCCAGTCCGACTGTGGAAGCGTTTTCCAGTCGAAGTGGTTTAGGCAAGCTATGGCAAGCTGGGGAATAGCCCAACTACGATCGTCTCCTTATAGACCTCAATCGCAGGGAGCGATTGAGAGCTTCCATTCCACTCTGAAGACCATCTTAAGGGTGTATTGTGCAGAACAGGGAGCGGAATGGGATGAGGCTGTCTGTCCAGCCCTGTTTGCGATCCGAGATGCTATTGTTGAGTCTCTGGGATTCTCTCCATTCCAGCTAGTGTTTGAACACGAAGTAAGGAGCCCGTTATCGATGCTGAAGGAGCAGTTGACGGCGGGGAAAACATTAGTGACGGTGGAAGAGTATGTGCGGAGATTCCACGAACGGTTGAAAATGGCGAAGGAGCTGGCTGCTGATCACCTGAAGACAGCTCAAGAGAAGATGTCGATCTGGTACGACAAGAAGGCTGTTCCGAGGGAGTTCGAGGCAGGAGCCAGAGTGATGATGTTGCTACCTGGGAGAGGTAGAGTGACGGAATCATGCTTTGGTGGTCCATACTCGGTTGTTCAGCGTGTGGGTCCTGTAAGTTACGAGATCAGTAAGGGAACATTAGTTTGTAAATATGAAAGTTGTTGTAGGGCATTCAAAATTTATTATCCTGATACATGTGAAAGATGCTGCAACTGGGCCAAGTTTCAGCATCTCAGCCTAAATAGAGAGGGAGAAAAAAAAAATAGACATTTTTTCAACAATATTCAAATAATTTCACAGCCCACAATTGTGAACCAAAATCATTTTTATGACACTTAGCTATGACCTTACTATATAATAAAGAATTTGTTAAAGGATTTTTATCCCAGATGTATTTAGTGCAATAATACAGATTTTTTAAATTTCCCAAAAAAAGTATGCAACAAAATGATGTATACCAATATTTATAAAATCAATAAATCTACATAGATAAGAAACGCTATATCATTTTTTAGAGGCATAAACTCTACATATACTGTGCAAGTTTCATGTAAATTGAATAATAAATAAAGGCTGTGAAGTGAGATATAGTTGTAAAATATTTACCTCCACAAACGAAGGTCAAAGTTCACCTACCTTTGGGTGAGGTTGATGCCGACCAATATCATTCAAAATTTGCAGCCTTGTAGATAGGCATGGGTTCAATATGGTGTGCAAGTTTCATGAAGATCGCCTGATTAATAAAAGAAAAAAAAATTATTAAAAAAAAAAAAATTAATAAAAATTAATTAAATATTTGCCACCAGTTATATATGTACAAATATTTATGAAGTAATACCACAATATAACACTAAAAGATACTAACCTAATATAATTTGTCAGAAATATGGGTCCTGAAGGTGGCACTGCAGTGGCACTAGTAGGGCCCTGCCCCATACCCGGGGTCAGCTCCCTCAGGGGCCTTTCTTGGTTTGGTGGTGCGTCTCGTTGGTTTCTGCATCTCCTTGTCCTTCTTACTAAAGTACCAGTCCCGTATGTCCAGCATGAGGAGTAGCTGGTGCAAGAAGTGAGGCGGTAGAAGGTGGGATTGTGGGGGGGGGGGGCACGCGGGCTGCGAGAAGCTCCCTCACACTGCTGGCGGAGACGCCACCACACTCTTCACTCATCACAGTGCGTGATCTACGCATTGCGGCCAGCTAGTACCTTCTACGGAGAGCTCGCATGCATCTAGCCTTCAGCGCTTTCCTCTTGTTCGTTTGGTACGTCATATTGCAGTACAAATAGCCCAAATAACTATTTTGGGAGCGCTGTTCTGGGAGAGCGCGTCAACGATACACCCACTCCCTCAGGGACACACAGAGTGACTGAGCCTCCTATCCCCACATCTCCCTCACACGAGACAGTTGCCAATAAGTGAGTTTATATTAGTTTCATGCATATCACGCTATTTTCCACGCTATTACGAAATATTAGACTTCTACAACGTAAGACACAATACCGCACGGCGCACCCAGGCCGCGAGGACCGGATTGGGGAAACTTGCAGCAGGAAATATGACTCTAATTACGTTATTTATCAAGATAACATAAAACGGTTTGCAGCACAGTGTTGCCACAACGTTGTAGTATTTTTCGTAATTTTTCGTAAATATTCCATTTTTCTTCGGATTTTCGGAAAAATGCTCCCACAGGTATGTCATATCAACACCGTCCCAGGAAGGGAAATTGGCTCTGTGTATGGAGATGGGCCAAGTGTTGCCAGCAGAGGAAAGAAAGTTGGCCCGTGCCGATGGTACACGCTTGTCAAACACAGAGAGTTTGGTGCATCTAGAATAGAGGCTGCGTCATCTGGATAAAGGGAAAAGGAGAGATCTAGTGACGCTGATACGAAGGAACAAGTCGCTCTTCACGGATGTGCCCCGACGGCACAAGAGTGTGGTGCACGAAGTGGACGTGCGAGGAGGAAAGCCAATCAAGCAGAGCGCTTATCGGGTGAGTCCTGAGAAGAGGAAGATCATGCGACAGGAGGTGGAATATTTGCTAGCGAATGATCTCGCTGAGCCCAGCAATGGTGAGTGGAGCTCGCCCTGTGTGCTGGTCAAGAAGAGTGATGGATCCTATCGTTTTTGCACCGACTATCGCAAAGTGAATTCCATAACTGTATCGGATTCTCACCCGATGCCCCGAGTAAGTGATTGCGTCGACGCGGGAAACGCGAGGTTTGTCACCAAGGTCGATCTGCTGAAAGGATACTATCAAATCCCTTTGTCTCCGAGTGCGAGAAAGATCTCAGCGTTTGCTACTCCAGACGGATTGTACCAGTATAAGGTACTTCCGTTTGGTATGAAGAACAGCGGAAGTTGTTTTCAGAGGATGATGAACGAAGTGCTAAGAGGGATGGACGGTTACGCCGTGTATATAGACGATATTGTGGTGTACGCCGATAGCTGGAAACAACACATGAATCGACTGACGGAGTTATTCCAACGGTTGGAAGAAGCGAACCTGACGGTAAATCTGGCCAAGAGCGAATTCGGTAAGGCCCGATTAGAATACTTAGGTTTCATCGTGGGTCAAGGGAAGGTGACTCCGGTAGACCATAAAGTGAAGGCAATCAAAGAATATCCGAATCCCAGGACGAGAAAAGAATTGTTACGATATTTAGGGATGATCAGATACTACAGAGGATTTTGCAAGAACTTCTCGACAGTGGCACACCCTCTGACTGAATTGCTATCTAAGAACGTTAGATGGAGGTGGGGGGAAGCATGTCAGGAGTCCTTCGAGAAGACCAAGCAGTTATTAACCGAAGCGCCAGTGTTGATTTCGCCCGACTTCGAGTCGAACTTTATCTTGTACGTCGACGCTAGCGACGTGGGGATTGGAGCCATGTTAGCTCAAGAGAGGGACGGAGTTCACCGTCCAGTAGCATTCTACTCAAAGAAATTCGAAAAGTACCAGAGGGCTTATAGTACGGTGGAAAAGGAAGTCTTAGCCCTGATCCTGGCACTGAAGCATTTCGACGTTTATGTGGGTGGAGGTACAAGACCGGTGCAAGTGTTTACCGATCATAACCCCTTGACGTTCGTGCACAGGATGAAGAACACGAACCAAAGGCTGACAAGATGGGCCCTACTATTACAAGAGTACTGGCTAGAAATCAGGCACATTAAAGGAAGGGAGAATGTGGTAGTGGATGCCCTCTCCCGGATTCACTAACCGATATGACTCTTATTTTAAGGAGAGGGGTATGTTACGGTGCCCTCTCCTATCTCTTTACGTTTGCCTGCTTTAAAAGTCATATCGACTCTCCCTACTGTTTCTCTGGAGTACAGGGAAGTCTGTTGGTATGTATGACGACCAGATCAGCCACCAGCTAAAGGAGAAACTTACATTATAAGTTGTAAGTAAGGGGAAATTGGTGCCCAGAATATAAACGAAAGAGTATCCCCTACGGCAGATATGACGTTTTGGAATGGACGCCAAGCCGTGTGCGGATTGGGTGGCTTGGGTCACAGGCGACCAATCAGAGCCCGCCGTGACGTCACCGAGTGCCCCGGGCGGCGCCAACGTCAGAGTTGGACTGACAGTGGAAGCGTTAGGAAGCATCTCGGTCAGCTCTCAAGAATTGGAGGCTTTACAGGCCTTTCTCAGTGGATTAGAGCTAGCCATCGCAGCCCACCTTATATATTGGAGGCCCCGCGCTTCTGGGAAGCAAAAAGGAACCAAGTTGAGTGAGCAGAGAAGTGTCAAACTTGGAGAATTGTCGGCGGCGACGCTGGGCGGCGACGCCAGACGCTGAGGGCCTGAAAGGTGTGGCGGGCAGGCATAGCTGTGACTGTGTCGCATCCACTGAGGGTGTTGGAGGGACGACACCGTTCCTAGGACGAGAAGCAGCACCTTGTGGAAGGAACGTGTGTGCGAATATAGCGATTAGCTCAGCGCCCATTGATAGACCAGGATTGGGATAGCTGAACCCCAGGGATTGGAATGGCGAAGACGCGAAGGCTTCACGACACCTGAGGACCTGTGGGAACGTTCCTGGATCGCCGAGGATCGACTCAGGAAGCACAGGACCCTCACACCATCGAGGGACAGGCGTCGTGAGCCAAGGATTGTTAAGGTAGATCATTTTCCCTCCCATTACCCCTTTGTGTGAGTAGGCTAGATAGACCATATATTCACTTATGTATGTGGAATTAGGACATATATACTTTAGTAGTAGGATAGGCTGCAGGGCAGCTTATGTCCAGGACTGTCAGAGAGGACAGTGTGTGTGGATGGCAGGACAGTGAAGAAGAGGAGCCGACGTGGTGAAGAGGCCCTTCTGTGAGAGTGTGTGACTTCTGTCTTTCTGCCCAGTTGAAGGAGCCTGGAGGACGCGACAGAAGAGTTGCTGACGACCTCCAGATTCATTATCATTATTTTATCATTTTTTCGTATTACTTGTAGTCATATGTGTGATCATGTAATTCGTATCAGTAAATTCACACATTTTATTAGTGTGTTTAAGTGCGCCTCCATCATTATTATCTTTCTATATGAGCATACACGAATGTTATCATAGTACCACTTAGTTCTTATTGCCTGGAGAGTAGTAAAACAGCACAGACGTATATGAAAGGTACCCTTAGCAATCCGATCAGTATTAGTGCCTGAAAGATGGCAACTAGTAACGTGGTGGCTAGAGAGAGGTAAAGCCACACGGACCTTCATGGGAGAGTACCCTGTGCCGACAGTCCAATAGTAGATCTTGGGGAGTAACAACACTCTGGCAACAAACGATATACTGAACTGAACTATACTCCCACTGAACTGCATTGCTGGGGTGCAGATATAATAACCCAGCTGGCGACCTTGTTGAGAAGAGGATATAGAAGACAGGCGGGAAGGGAGTTCCTGCAACCTCTTTGTCCGGCAGGCAAGACTCAGGGAGGTTATTGTTATAAGGTAAGCCCGAGTCTTCCTTCACTCCTCCACGGGTCTAGGCCGGAATTGCTGATAGCAGTTTCCCTGTGGTTGACTGAAGGGCTTCCAGGGTGAGTCAGTGGCACCCCTTCAGTGGTGGAAGCAAAGACCTGCAGAGGTGGGCATTGCTGGTCCTCTCCTGTGGGACCAAGGAGACTCCGGTGAATCCCGGGAGTCGGAGGGGCTGAGTATTCGGCCTTTCGAGCCCCTAGCAGCCGAGTGCTAACAGAGCCCCGGCCCACCCCCCGTGACAGTACTCGTCTAATTGTACTCACCTAATTGTGCTTGCGGGGGTTGAGCTTTGGCTCTTTGGTCCCGCCTCTCAACTGTCAATCAACTGGTGTACAGATTCCTGAGCCTACTGGGCTCTTTGGTCCCGCCTCTCAACTGTCAATCAACTGGTGTACAGATTCCTGAGCCTACTGGGCTCTATCATATCTACATTTGAAACTGTGTATGGAGTCAGCCTCTACCACATCACTTCCTAGTGCATTCCATTTACTAACTACTCTGACACTGAAAAAGTTCTTTCTAATGTCTCTGTGGTTCATTTGGGTACTCAGCTTCCACCTGTGTCCCCTTGTTCGCGCCCCTCCACTGTTGAATAGTTCATCCTTGTTTACCCGGTCAATTCCCCTGAGGATTTTGTAGGTTGTGATCATGTCCCCCCTTACTCTTCTGTCTTCCAGTGTCGTAAGTTGCATTTCACGCAGGCTTTCCTCATAACTCATGCCTCTTAGTTCTGGGACTAGTCTAGTAGCATACCTTTGGACTTTTTCCAGCTTCGTCTTGTGCTTGACAAGGTACGGGCTCCATGCTGGGGCCGTGTACTTCAGGATTGGTCTTACATATGTGGTGTACAAGATTCTGAATGATTCCTTACACAGGTTCCTGAACGCCGTTCTGATGTTAACCAGCCTCGCATATGCCGCAGACGTTATTCTTTTTATGTGGGCTTCAGGAGACAGGTTTGGTGTGATATCGACTCCTAGATCTTTCTCTCTGTCTGTTTCATTAAGTACTTCATCACCTATTCTGTATCCTGTGTCTGGCCTTCTGTTTCCACTGCCTAGTTTCATTACTTTGCATTTACTTGGGTTGAACTTCAACAGCCATTTGTTGGACCATTCACTCAGTCTATCTAGGTCATCTTGTAGCCTCCTACTATCATCCTCTGTTTCAATCCTCCTCATAATTTTTGCATCGTCGGCAAACATTGAGAGGAACGAATCTATACCCTCTGGGAGATCATTTACATATACCAGAAACAGTATAGGTCCAAGGACTGACCCCTGCGGGACTCCACTTGTAACGTCTCGCCAATCTGAGACTTCACCCCTCACACAGACTCGTTGTCTCCTGTTGCTTAGGTACTCCTCTATCCAACGGAGTACCTTCCCTTTCACTCCAGCCTGCATCTCCAACTTTCGCACTAGCCTCTTGTGTGGCACTGTATCAAAGGCTTTCTGACAATCCAAAAATATGCAGTCTGCCCACCCTTCTCTTTCTTGCCTTATTTTTGTTGCCTGGTCGTAGAATTCAAGTAACCCTGTGAGGCAGGACCTGCCATCCCTGAACCCATGTTGATGCTGTGTTACAAAGTTCCTTCGCTCCAGATGCTCCACTAGTTTTTTCGCACAATCTTCTCCATCAGCTTGCATGGTATGCAGGTTAGGGACACTGGCCTGTAGTTCAGTGCCTCCTGTCTATCCCCTTTCTTGTATATCGGGACTACGTTAGCTGCTTTCCAAATATCTGGCAGTTCCCCTGTTGCCAGTGATTTGTTATACACTATGGAGAGTGGTAGGCACAGTTCTCTCTGCTCCTTCCTTTAGAACCCATGGGGAGATTCCATCTGGGCCTATAGCCTTTGTCACATCCAACTCTAGTAACACTTCCTTACTTCCCCGCTGGTAATCTCAAAGTCTTCCAGTGGTTCCTGGTTAGCTATTCCCTCTCTTACCTCTGGAATTTCTCCTTGCTCGAAGGTGAAGACCTCCTGGAATTTCTTATTCAACTCCTCACACACTTCCTTGTCATTTGTAGTGAATCCTTCCGCCCCTATCCTCAGTTTCATAACCTGTTCCTTTACTGTTGTTTTTCTCCTGATGTGGCTATGCAACAATTTAGGCTGAGTCTTTGCCTTGCTTGCGATGTCATTTTCGTATTGTCTTTCTGCCTCTCTTCTCATCCTGACATATTCATTCCTGGCATTCTGGTATCTTTCTCTGCTCTCCAGTGTCCTGTTATTCCTATAGTTTCTCCATGCCCTTTTACTTTGCTGCTTAGCTAGCCTACATCTCTGATTAAACCATGGGTTTCTCATTTTCATTTCTCTGTTTTCCTTTTGGACTGGGACAAATTTGTTTGCTGCGTCCTTGCACTTCTGCGTGATGTAATCCATCATATCTTGAGCCGTCTTTCCCCTGAGCTCTGTTTCCCATGCTATATCTGTCAGAAATTTTCTTATCCCCTCATAGTTTCCCTTTCGGTATGCTAACCTTTTGGTTTCGGTATCCCTCCTCGAGTTCAATAACCCTTCTTCCCAAGTACTCAAACACC
>WNGS01002798.1:27487-59727 GCA_020271785.1 Procambarus virginalis | reverse complement strand
TATATAATATATATATATATATATATATATATATATATATATATATATATATATATATATATATATATATATATATATATATATAATGTTATATTTATGTCAGCTTAATTAATTATTATCGATGAGGCGCGTATAATTCATTAGAACTGAGACTGCTGGCTTAAAACCTCAGCTGTGACGATATATACACTACACATCACATTGCATCATGATGTGTATCAGAATATATTGGAAGATTTTCAAGTAAACATTTAGGTTCTGATTAAAAATCTAAAGGGGATTAGAAAAGCTCTTCTCAAATCCGCAAAGCTCATGTTTGTAAATTCGTAAGCTTTCCATAAACGACCGTCCTAGTTTGAATCTAATGGTCTGTTGCCGCTTGTAACACCTGTAATGCTTTGTAACGTATCTCTCACGTATGTCCTTAAACCGTTAAGTGACAGTGAAAGGATCCTCTAGTATGTGGAAACTATTGACCGAGCAAGATAAACTTGCTCTTTCAAACGTAAAATTGAACCCTTCGAGTACCCCTCAGTTTTGAAAAGAGAGATGTGTTGATACCTGGTTGATGGGGTTCTGGGAGTCTTCTACTCCCCAAGCCCGACCCGAGGCCAGACTTGTGAAAGTTTGGTCCGCCAGGCTGTTGCTTGCAGCGGCCCACAGGCCACATACCCACCACAGCCCGGTTGTTCCGACCTCCTTGGAGAAAATGATCTAGTTCTCTTGAAGATGTTCATGGTTGTTCCGGTAATATTTCTTATGCTCGCTGGGAGGGTGTTGAACAACCGTGGACCTCTGATGTTCATACAGTGTTCTTTGATTGAGCCTATGGCACCCCTGCTCTTCACTTGTTCTATTCGCATTTTCTTCCATATCGTTCACGCCAGTATATTGTTATTTTACTGTGTAGATTTGGGATCTGGCCCTCCAGTATCTTCCACGTGTATATTATTTTATATCTCTCTCGTCTTCTTTCTATTATTATTATTATTAACATCTTTATTGACAAAATTAATTACAATTTTGCCTAATCTGAGGATTTTGATTAAGTCTGATAAAAGTGAGGATAATGCTGGCATTCACTGTCACGCAGGACAGAGGGTCATACATAAGACAATAGGTCTAAACTGTAGGCGGAAGTACATATATATCATGGTTACAATCAATGTTTTAATGTATGGATATGTGAAAACAACTTTCTATTGTGCATTGCCACACAAGGGCAGGGATGGGTTCATAAGTGATGCAGCTTAGAAGTAATATAAATAAAAATTGTTCTTCATTCTTTAAAATGGACAAGCAAATTTTGAATAAATTGTTAGGATGTCGTCCAGAACACCTGAGTCAATAAAATAGTTACACAGTTGGTGGTAGAAGAGGCCAGGAGGTCTAAAGTCCTTTACGGTTTCACATTCAACAATATAGTGTTCTAGTGAATGCATTAAAGGTTTATCACAGAGTTTACAATCTGAGTATTCTGGTAGTGGCTCAGCCTCACTAACCTGCCAGATGTGTCTATAGCCAAGACGAATTCGCGCAATGACTACATCACATTGCCTGGTTCGGTTACTGTGCTGACCATACAAATTTCCATTATTACAAAACTTGTCATAACTTTTAATACTGCAGCTTTCAGGTCTCTGGACATTTCTTAGTTCTTCTAAATCTAAATTAATTTATTTAATTTGTATGTTTCTAATAATTGCATTAGATAGTCCAAAGTCATAATCAATGTTTTCTTTCCTGCAAGCCTCATTGGCCAATTGATCTACAAAGTCATGTTTTCCAACTCCAACATGGGATGGGATCCACACAAATTTTATAGAAGAGTTATTATCATTGGCAAAAATTACATTCCATTTAATATTACAAGCTACTTCCGACATGCATTGTGATAGGTTATTTAAGGACTGCAGAGCACTTTTAGAGTCACAGAAAATAACTCCACCACCATTGAGCTTAAGGTATTCAGTGGTTAGATAAATGCCCAATAGCTCGGTCTGTGTCATGCTTGCCCAGTTATTCAATCTCTGTGTACTAGACATGATCATTTCATTCCCTTTATATACTGCACAGGCACAACCTGTTCTACCAGAGCCTAACTGCACAGAACCATCAGTAAAGGCATAGGATTCAGTCGGTTTGAGAATTTAAGATGACTGTCAATAGCTTCTAATGTTATACATCTTAAAATGTCAGTGTTATACATTTGTTTTACACTGATGGGGTATAATGTAGAGAGACCTCCACATCTTTCCAAGGGGGAATATAGTGAACAGTTTTATCAAGGTTAAGAGGCACATTCAGTTTCAGAAGATTATAGGCACAACAACTGAGCCACACACTGTAAGGAGCTTTTTGCGGCGGATTGAGGGAACAGTCAGAATTGTTTAGAATGGATCTCAATTTAATTTGAATAGAGCTGGGGGGACCATTATTTTTCAAAGTTTTGGCGCAAAACATAGTACTAAGTAGAACTATCCTTTCGTAAATTGAAGGTAAGTTTAGTTCCTTTCTCATGTTAACAATTCTGACAGTTCTAGGACAACCCAGGATGATGTGCATGGCATCATTCTGTACTACATCTAGGTCTTGTAATTGTTTAGGAGAAAAATTAAGAAGATGCAAGGCATAATAATCAACAACAGATCGTATAAAGGCAATATAAAAACTACGAGCATATTTTATGTTAATGCCAAATCCTTTGCCAACAAGAGTTTTGAAAGGTTTAAGACGCTCAACAATTTTTTGAGCAGGTTGCTGACGAGATTTGTATCATTAACCTCGACTCCAAGATATTTATAAAACTCACAAGTCTCTACGGGCACTCCATTAATAGTATAGTTAACATGAAGAGAATGGGGAATAAGAACCCTTGTTTTATCAACAGAGATTATGAGGCCACATTTTACTACTTTCTTGGAGAATGCACAAGTAACACTTGTAGCCTTGGTTTACTGTGTGCCATAATACAAATATCATCAGCATAACATATAACAGTTTCAGTAGGTTGTACAGGTATGTCATGGATAAGTTTGTGCATAAGTATATTGAACCACCACCACCTTGAGGTGTGCCTAGTTCGAATGCATCTGTTATTGTACTTTTAACTCCTTTAAATAGGACACTAGCACGCCTGTTAGATAGGTAGCTCTTTTATCCAACTCAGAAGATTACCTTTTATTCCAAATTCAGCAAGTTGCTCTAATATTATTTCGCCATTCGCTACATTGCAAGCTGAATTTAGGTCAATAAAGGCTTCCTGTGTCCCATCCTGGGAGTTTACAAAATATTCAGCAAAGCATGTTTGTGTGCTACACTTGGGCATAAACCCATATAGGTTAGGGGCCAGTTTTTCTTTGACCTGAAACATGACCCGATTGAGAACAATTCTCTTCAAGACTTTACACATGCAAGATGTAAGGGAAATGGGTCTGAATTTTTGAGAGTTAGGTTTAGGAATTGATATTATGAGACTTTGTGTCCATTTCTTTGGCAAGATACCTTGTGAGAGACTCATTTGATAGAGGTCAAGCAGAGGGTGGCTAGGGACATCATTCAGTAAGCTCATGGTGTTATAAGTTATACCATCCTCACCAGGGGCAGTTTGTTTAGGTTTTCCTAATGCTGATGTTATTTCAAAGGGAGTTATAGCAAACTGATCTGTTAAATCTAGTGAGGAGCGTGCTATTTCAGTATTAAAGTTCCTGTTAATGTTAGTGTGAGTTAAATGCTGCTGTATATCTGGGGGTAAGGAAGAAATTTGTGAGACACTAGACCATTGAGCTAAGAGCATGTCAGCATATTCTGCAGGAGTATGATGAAGCTGGACTGGGGCTGAAGGTTTGGTAATGTTTTTAATTTTGTTCCACATTTCCGATAATATTGTAGTTCTATTGATACCTTGGAGGAATTGTTCTCAATATGTGTCCTTAACTTGACCCTTAAGCTCGCGAAAATCTCTGTTGGCATTAAGGAATGCAAGTAAATTGTCAGTTGTTTTGTCTCGTTTATAACAGTCAGCAAGCTGAAGTACTTTAGCTCGCTCTGCAATAATAGTAGGAGCCTCTGTCCATGAGGAAGAACAAGTGTTCTTTTTTTTCCTTGATTTAACCCAGGTATCATAATAACCAGTGATGATACTGACAAGATCATTGTAAAAGTGGTCCACTGATACAGGTGTATACCCAGTGTACCACTTATGTACATAAGCCTTATAATGCTGTTTAAGATTGTCTCGAATGTTAATTTTAACTCTAGGATGAGGATTGGACCTAATATCCACCACATTGTATTCACAATATATTGCAAAATAATTACTTACTAGTTCTGGGATGAGCTTAACGTTGACGTTATTATCTGCTAGGCTGTACCCAATCACATAATCCAACCTACCTCCCAATAAATGGGTCTGTTTATCAGTATCATACACAGTAATATTATGATCAGTAAGGTATTTCAAGAAGACCCTTCCATTAGTGTTACACTGAACATCACCAAGAGCAGTGTGACGAGCATTAAAGTCACCCATACATAACATAGCTGTGTTACCTGTAGGTTTCGGTAGCAGGTCTGCATTAAGTACACTACATCGTCCATATATGTTATACAGTAGGAAATGGCTATTTGCAGTTTGTAATTTGAATGTTTGATAATGTATACTATCACTCCTGTGATTTTTAATTAGTTTACAGATTAATCCATTCTTAACATACATGAGTAAACCAGTTCCAATATCGTTGTTGTATGCTATATACCCAGGTATCCTGGGTGGGACCTTCTTGATAGTTGTGGACGTATATGGTTCCTGTAAACAGATCACATCCACGTCTCTCATTTTAGCATACATGATTACGTCACTTATCCGAAGATAAACACTTCGAATGTTCCAAGAAAGAAACTTAATTGTTTTTGTTTGATGAGCCATGGTTAAGTATCAAGGGAATTAAGGTAACATTTAAGCTCGTTAAACACTTGGACAACATAAGCAACTTTGTTCCGTGTGTCCTGAGTAATATCACTTCTGCATAGGATGCGTTTAACCAGAGAAGCAGTTGGTGTTTTCTTAAACTCTTTTCCTGTAACCAACTCAAGGGTTTCATTATGATCTAGTGGGGGTGTCAGTGAGGAATCAATGACTAATCTAACACCATTACCCATGGAGATTTGACACTCACGTTCCGTAGAGATAGGTGGAGTAGTCTCAACAGCTGCAACATTACCACTCGTATCACTACTGGTGCTGGGAGAATTTACTTGATCACTATCGCTAGCATGTTTCACTTCACCACTATCACCGGGCAGATTCATCTCTAATGTTTGTATTTTAATTTCCAATTCAGTAATTTTCTTTTTAAACCAGTCAATTTCTTCTGTATCTTTGCTTGTTTGCTTTAGTCCGTCGATGGTTGGAAACTGCGTATTAGAGGTAACATAAGAGCTTCCTGCTGGGTGCCTCCTGCAGCTGGACCAGACGCCACTGGCTTCCTGCTCGTGTTAGAGAGGGCGGGGCGTCGAGGGCAGCCACGATGCCAAACATCTACGCCTTCTTGCAAACACCTGGGACACTTCCGGACCGGAGGAGAGGCTTCCTCTCCGTCCTCAAGGGTAGGGGGGGTCCCTGTGAGGACACTGCCTTGTATCGTGCTGTTCAGCACAGAGCCCACACACCGGGTCATGTCGACAGTACGTAGAGATATGATGAGTACCGTGGCACTTATAACAAACAACAGGGGGGATACCCAAGGTCTGATAGGACTTGATGGGATGAAATGTCCAAAGAAGGTGTAATGTTCAGGGGGAGGGTCACTGCCATTCCAAACAATGATGATCCTGTTGAGAGGTTGACCATCCTTATGTATCCGTCTTGCCTTGTAGACTCCTTCAAGGGTATAAGCTCTATCAAGAGGATACTCTTTGGGAAAACTGGTAACAAGATATTCCTTAAATTTTTAGGGCGATTGATGACGTCTTCTCTGGTGAAAACAATATTACCAATCTTACCTTCAACCAGTTGAGTGATGATATCTTCTTACGTACGTGACACAAAGATGTAAGGGGATGTTGGTCTAGGTCGGACTATATCGAGGAATGTTTTAGAGAAGTTATTAGAAAGTTGTTCGAACATGTCAGTTTATCGTTGGTGGATGTTCCAGCTGGGAATGCCAGGCACATAGTCAGCGCGGGGAGCAATAAGAGGCTTGGGTGGGCGTGCCCCTGCCAGGGTGGGCCCACCGCCGCCCACCTCCACTTTCTTCACACGGGTTCCAGTGTTCCTGTCATCATTGCCAATGATCTCCTCAGCATCAGCAGAGTCTGCACGTTTATAATTTCTTCTCGTATTCCGTGATTGTTGCACGTGCAACTCATTTTCGTTATCTAAATAAGCATCGAGTTCCATGTCATCGGGTGACTGCAACCCACTTCGAGCATCAACATATTCCTCGCCGACGGACTCAGGATCCATTGCTTGGAGATCACTTGGATTAACAAGCACAACAGAAGGTAGGTTGGTACTGAGCCCAGTTGCCATGACAACGGGCCAGGAGGCGCAGCACAGGGTAGCTGCCCAGGGCGCCACCACTCGCCCAGGCTAGTACACTGTTACCCACCTCATGTAAACACACCAGTCGCGCACACAAACCACGACGCTGGGAAGGAGGGCCCAAGGACTATTTTACACACAACCTACAACAGTTGGTAGTCAGGGTGTCGCACACTTAGTACCGCTGCAGCTGACCTATTAGGCACGCTAAAGGCTAAATCCAGGCCTGTGTTAAACCGGACGAGGGGCACATCGTGACGGGCCAATCCCGTGGCTCCGGGAGAACTCCTCTTTCTAGTGAGTACATTTGGAGAGCTTTGAGACGATCCCAATAATTTAGGTGCTTTATTTCGACTATGTATGCTGTATATATATTCTCTGTATTCTTTCTATTTCAGCATCTCTCCTGCTCTGAATGGGGAAGTGAGTACTGAGCAGTACTCAAGACGGGACAACACAAGTGATTTGAAGAGTACAACCATTGTGATGGGATCCCTGGATTTAAAAGTTCTCGTAATCCATCCTATCATTTTTCTGGCTGACTCAACATTTGTTTGGTTATGCTCCCAAAATTGGTTATGCTGATCATTATTCCCAAAGTCTTTACATGTTGCTTTCCTACTATGGGCACATTTGATTATGTTTTGTACCCTGTATTATGTTTAAGGTCCTCATTTTTACCGTACCTGAGTACCTGGAATTTATCACTGTTAAACATCATGTTATTTTCTGTTGCCCAGTCGAAAACTTTATTAATATCTGCTTGAAGTTGTTCATTGTCATCAGTCGAGGTAATTTTCATGCTGATTTGTGTGTTATCTGCAAAGGATGATACGAAGCTGTGACTTGTATTTTTTTCCACTGCTAAGGAAAAGCAGTGGAGCGAGGACTGTACCTTGAGGTACAGAGCTTTTAACTGTGCTAGTACTCGATTTTATATGATTGACTGTTACTCGTGTCCTGTTTGACAGAAAACTGAGTATCCAGCATCGTACTTTTCCGGTTATTCCCATTGACCTCATTTTGTCTGCTATCACTCCATGGTCACATTTATTGAATTCCTTTGCGAAGTCCGTCTATACTACATCAGCATTCTGTTTTTCTTCTAATGTCTCAGTGACTTTGTCATAATGGTCAAGTAGCTGTGAGAGGCACGATCTTCCTGCTCGAAATCCAGGTTGGCCTGGATTGTGGAGGTCATTGGTCCCCATGAAACTGGTGACCTGACTCCTAATCACTCTCTCAAATACTTTTATTATGTGGGACGTTAGTGCAACTGGTCTATAATTCTTTTCCAATGCTTTGCTCCCTCCCTTGTGTAGAGGGGCTATGTCTGCTACTTTAAGTGCATCTGGTATCTCCCCCGTGGCCAAGCTCTTCATCCACACTATACTATGTGGCTGTGCTACCGGCACCTTGCATTTTTTTTATAAAAATTGAATTCCATGAATCTGGACCTGGAGCTGAGTGCGTGGGCATGTTTTAAATTTCTCTTTCAAAGTCTAGTATGCTCGTGTTGATATCAGTTATATTTAGTAATGAAATTGTCTGGATCTTCCACTTTCATGTTGTTTATTGGAGTGCTTAACATGTCCTCATACTGCTGTCTTAGTATTTCAATAATTTCTTTGTCACCCTCCGTGTATGAACCTTCACTTGTACGAATAGGTCCAATACTTGCAGTGGTTTTTGCTTTTGATTTTGCATATGTGAAGAAGTATTTTGGATTTTTCTTTATTTCCTGAATTGCTTTCTGTTCTAACTGCCTTTCTTTAGTCTCATATGAATGTTTCATTTTCCGCTGAATTTCTTCAATCTTCCTATTTAAATTATTCCTTCTTTGACGGGAAAGCTGTGTCTGCTTAAGCATTTCCGCTATTTTTTCCTTCTTTTATAGTGTCGTCTACATTCTCTTTCTACGTTGGACCTCTTTCTGGCTTTCCTATAAGGAACATATTTCAGACAGATTTGATGCGCTTCCGAAGTCAGTTTTTCTATTCCTTCTGTACGACTTGTATTACCAAGAACAGTTTCCCATTGAATGTTTGTAAGTTCCCTGTTTATTTTCTCCCAGTCTATCCTTTTATTGTTAAAATTGAATTTAGTGAATAACCCCTCTCACTTGATCGTTGTTTTAGGTCCATTCTGAGTATTGATGGTAGTTTGCACTTCAATGATGTTGTAATATGAGTATGTGGTGTCTGAGATCGTAATCTCCCTGATTATGTCTTCATTGTCTGTGAAGAACAGATCTAGAATATTATCGTTTCTTGGCAGGAAGTGACGAGTCTGTGTTCACGGAGGATGGTAGAATTTCCACAATTTGTGTTTTTTGTTATTTCTTGCAGATAAATTTTGCCAATGAATCGACAATAAGAATCAAATAATCTCTCGGTAACATATTGATGTCCGCAAAGTTCATTAATCAGGGAAACAGAGCAGCCTTCACCACACCTATTATATAAACAATAAGCTGGAGGATCCAGCCTTAATTAAACCTATCAAGTTTTCATTGTGTTATGAGTGACTCGACGTTCGCCAACGCTGTACAACGAGAACTGGACGACGCGATGGACGTGCGAGCGTTTGGCCTGAAGACTGACGGACCTTTAAAGCAAATATCCCGCCAATCACAACACCAATTTCACCCGTAATTAAATGTCACTCACCACACAGCGCTCGCGTCTCCGCGTGGAGATGTGCGTTACGCCTTTTGGTGCTCACAGGGGTGTACACTGCTGGTGTCTTGTGGCTAATATTACTGCATAACTATGGCATCAGTGGGCCACAACTGCATGCATTGAACACATCTTTACTGTCACGCCACTCACGAGAACCAGAAACTGGCATTAGAGGAGCGCATAGTGTCCCATAGTGGGACTGCGTGACCCTCAGTTTGTATTGTACACTTTAATAAGCACGCAAAATATAAGTACAATCAGAGGGTTTATGCTTCTCTGTGTCTTCACTGAGAGCATATTTTAGTTTTTAATGTTGTTAAAGTTTAAAGTTTAGTTTCTGGTTAACCAGTAAGCTAGTGGTGGACTTAATAACCCTGGTCTTTAACAGGCCTTTAGACAAAAACTAAACCAAAACAACTAATCACGGACCTATATAAATAAAAATGTAAATGATCGTTTGTTCAAAATTGCTAATCTCCGAAAGTTCTACACCGATTGCTTTGAAATTTTCACACAACGTTTCATTCGCATCCGAGCGGGTTTTTATATACATACCATAGAGATGTCACGTCTGTGACAGGATTTTTTTTTAAACTGTGTTATTCATGTGTTTTTCATGTGAGGGAAATCTTTGAAACATCATTATCGATTGCTTTGAAATTTTGACACTATGTTGCATTGGAATAGGCGCGTGTTTTTAACTGTTCTTCCTATTTTTCAGTGATGGAAACATGAGATCATTTGGGAATTCATTGGACGAAAGAGTGGAGAAATGGTGGGGAGGACGAGGGGACGGGAGTGGGGGATTGTGGGGAAGACGAAGGGACAGGGGAGATGGTAATGGTTGGGAGGACGAGGAGAAGGGGGAGTTGGGGATGATGGGGACAAGGGGACGGGGAAATGGAGAATGGTGGGAAGGAAAAGGGGACAGGGGAGTGGGTGATGGTGGGGACAGGGGGAGGGAGGAAAGGAAGGGAGGACAAGGGGACGGGGGAGTGGGAGATAATGGGGGAGGACGAGGGGATGGTGGAGTGGGGAATGGTGGGAAGGACAAGGGGATCGGGGTGTGGGGGAATGGTTGGGAGGACGTGGTGAGGAGAGAATGGTGGGGAGGACTGGGGGGACAGGGAAAAGGTTGCTGTTGAAGGCTCAGCAACTCACATGTGTTGCTGAGCCACAGTAACGCCTGGTCGGGTACAGCTAGTATATAAATAAAGAAGAAATATACCTAATGATTAGGTGCTAATCAGGGTTGATGAGCCCGACCGCCGAAGACCTTTATACATCCACCACCATCCCACTGTTGCTCCAGGGTGTTTGTGTATGCATGGCAGTGTGTACTCACCTAGTTGTGCTTGCCTGGGTTGAGCTTCTGCTCTTTGGTCCCGCCTCTCAACCGTCAATCAACTGGTGTACAGGTTCCTGAGCCTTCTGGGTTCTATGATATCTACACTTGAAACTGTGTATGGAGTCTGCCTCCTCCACACCACTTCCTAATGCATTTCATTTATTAACTTCTCTACAACTAAAAAATTCTTTCTTATGTCTTTATGGCTCAATTGGGCACTCAATTTCCACTTGTTTTCCCTAGTGCGTGTTCCCCTTGTTTTAAATAAATTGTCATTGTTTACTCTATCAATTCCGTTGAGAATCTTGTATGTGGTGATCATATCCCACCTAACTCTCCAGTCTTCCAGTGATGAGAGGTTTAATTCCAATGGTCTCTCCTCATAGTTCATGCCCCCTCAGTTCGGGCACTAGTCTGGTGGCAAACCTCTGAACCTCCTCCAATTTAGTTTTATGCTTGATGAGATGTGAACTTCATGCTGAAGCAGCATACTCCAAGATTGGTCTGACATACTTTGTATACAAGGTTCTGAATGATTCCTTACCCAAGTTTCTAAAGGCCGTTCTTATGTTGGCCAATCTGGCATATGCGGCTGAGTTTATCCTCTTGATGTGGGCTTCAGGGGACAGGTTTGGCGTGATATCAACCCCAAAGTCATTCTCTCTCTCTGATTCTAGAAGAATTTCATCTCCCAAATGATACCTTGTATCTGGCCTCCTGCTACCTACACCTATCTTCATTACATTACATTTGCTCTGGTTAAACTCTAACAACCATTTGTTGAACAATTTCTTCAGTTTGTCCAGGTCTTCTTAAAGCCTCATGCTATCCTTGTCTGTCTTAATCCTTCTCATGATCTGGCATCATAAGCAAACATTGAAAGGAATGAGTGTGACTTCACGTCAATCTGAGATCTCACCCCTCACTATAACTCTCTGCTTCCTATTGCTTAGGTACTCCCTTATCCATTGGAGCGCCCTACCAGTTGTTCTTACCTGTTTCTCCAACTTATGAACCAGCCTCTTTTGGGGTACTGTGTCAAAAGCTTTCCGGCAGTCCAAGATAATGTAGTCTGCCCATCCTTCTCTTTCTTGCTTTATCTCTGTTACCTGATTATAGAATATTATTAAACCTGAGATGCATGATTTACCATCCCTGAACTCAAGTTAGTTGTGTGTCATGAAGTCCCCTCTCTCCAGATGTGCTACTAGATTCTCTCTCACGATGTTCTCCATCACCTTGCATGGTATACATATTAAGGACACTGGCCTGTAGTTCAGTGCCTCTTGCCTGTCACCGTTTTTGCATATTGGGATTACATTAGCCATCTTCCATATTTCTGGTAAGTCTCCCATCTCCAGTGACCTACTATATACCGTGGAGAGTGGAAAGCAAAATATTTCAGCGCACTCTTTCAATACCCATGGTGAGATTCAGTCCGGACCAACAGCCTTTCTAATGTTCAGATTCAACAGATGTCTCTTTACCTCATTTCTGGAAATTTCGTACGCTTCCATGACCTCTTGGATTACTGCCACCTCTCCTAGCGCAAGGACTTCATCTCGTTCTGTTGTGAAGACCTCGTGGAATCTCTTGTTGAGTTCTTCACACACCTCTTTGTTAGTCTCTGTGTACCTGTCCTCACCCGTTTTAAGTTTCATCACCTGTTCTTTTACTGTTGTTTTCCTCCTGATGTGACTGTGTAGTAGCTTTGGTTCGGTCTTGGCTTTATTAGCTATATCATTTTCATACTGTCTCTCTGCTGCTCTTCTCACACTGACAAACTCATTCATGGCTCTCTGGTATCTCTCTCTGCTTTCTGTTGTTCTGTTATTTCGGAAGTTCTTCCACGCCCTTTTGTTTTTTTCCTTTGCTTCCATACATGTCCTATAAACCATGGATTCTCCTTTTGCTTCTCATTCTTTTTATTTTGGGCCGGGATAAACCTGTTTTCTGCCTCCTGACACTTTTGGGTGACATAATCCATCATGTCTTGTACGGTCTTCGTTCTGAGTTCTGTATCCCACAGTATTACTTAGGAATTTTCTTCTTTCCTGATAATTTCCCTTTCGACTCACCAAAGTCTGGATCTGTTCCTGCTAAAGACAAATGTTACCCCTCTTTATTATATTAATGGTGGCCATGTTATTTCTATCATATTACTGTCTAGGACTTCTGTCATTTGGTGGCGGGTTATATATATGACTACTGCTATAAGTTTTTGTCCCCCAATTGCTATGGTATCTGTTATGTAGTCACTAAAACCTTCATAACCCTGGATAACCATCTCTTCAAAACTCTGTTCTCTTTTTATCAGCAGAGCTACTCCACCTCCACCTCTTCCCTCCCTCTCTTTCCTAACTACTTAGTATTCCTGCAGAGACACTGCATTTGTTATGGTTTTCATTAGCTTTGTTTCTGTGAGTGCTATTATGTCTGGATTTTCATCTCGTGCCCATTTTCCAAGTTCACTGGATTTGTTTGTAATCCCATCTATATTCGTATTCATTACCCTGAAGCCACTTTCTCCTGTCCATTCTTGTTTCCTCTTCTAGGTGGTGTTTCTGCTGATGGAGGAAGTCGTTCAGTAGGTCTGGGGATTTGTGAGTTGGTTAACAGGGTCTCAGAGGATTCTGGGTCGAGAGGTGGGGGAACAGAGACTGAAGCATTCCTATCAGACTGAAGAAAGGCAACTAGAACAGAAAGCAATTCAAGAAATAAAGAAAAATCCAAAATATTTTTTCACATATGCTAAATCAAAAGCAAAAACAACTGCCAGTATTGGACCTATTCGTATTAGTGAAGGGGGTTTTCTGAAGGTTCATACACTGAGGATGACAAAGAAATTAGTGAAATCCTAAAAAAGCAGTATGAGGACATGTTTAGCACTCCGATACTCAGCATGAAAGTGGAAGATTCGGACAATTTCTTTATGAATGATACTCCCCAAGAATGATACAGTCCCCAAGAGGGCATTTGAAGGCTGTAAGCCCCAAAAAACTCAGTATATAGGCAAGACAACAACATCTCTTTCCAGGCGTTTAACGATGCATAAGCAACAGGGCTCCATTAAGGAACATATATTCTCTTCCCACAACCAAACCATCACCAGAGAAATCTTAGCAAACAACACAGAAATCATTGATAGATACAGCGACAGCAGGCGGCTTGACATCTGCGAGGCACTACACATCAAGAAGTCAACACCAGCAATCAACAGCCAATTAACGCACAACTATATCCTACCCACTTCAAGACTCCGCTCCAATATAGAAACATCAAGAAATATGGGCCAATAGGCCTTCTGCAGTTCTATCTGTTACCCAACTTCTGCAAATCTATACCCATTGTTCCGTGTTCTGTGTTTTGTTGAAAGTTTGTGTTTCACCACTATTGTATTACATCACCTCACCCAAATGCAGGTATAAGAGCCAATGCTGTTTGAATCATAAGTTAAGTGTGAATAAACTAAAGTCTTTGAAAATGTAATAAGTTTTACGAAACGCGCTCAAGTGTCGCGTCAGACTAGAAATAAAAATGAATTTTGGAGAATTGATTTTTCATTTACCGTCAACAGTAAAAAGAACCATAAGGAAAATCGAGAAAATTCGTGTTAGAATTATTAATTTTACTTTTTCGGTCATATAATATATATATATATATATATATATATATATATATATATATATATATATATATATATATATATATATATATATATATATATATATATATATATATATATATATTATATATATATATATATATATATATACTATGCCTAAAGCCTCTAATACGGTCAGCGTTCCGGGCAATACTCTGCAGACAAACCAATAATATAGATATCTACATGTGTAATAGTAATATCGCAGGAGAATATATGTATATACAAGGATTATGTGAGGAAATCCCACCAAAACGCTGCATATTGTGTTTGTGACCAGCAGCGGCCACTGTGTAGCGGCGATCATATCCTGGTCGGACTATGTACCACCCACCGTGAGTCTCACTCCCCTCACTCTAAGCTCCCCTCCCTCAATCTAAGGCCCCCCTCACTCTAAGCTCCCCCTCACTCTAAGCTCCCCCCTCACTCTAAGCTCCCCCCTCACTCTAAGCTCCCCCTCACTCTAAGCTCCTCCCCTCACTCTAAGCTCCCCCCTCACTCTAAGCTCCCCCCCTCACTCTAAGCTCCACCCCTCACTCTAAGCTCCCCTTCAGTCTAAGTTCCATTTTCTCACTCAAAGATCGCTCCCTCACTCTAGGCTTCCTCCTTCACATTAACACCATCACCCCCTCACTATACCCCCAGGTTAAGAGACACCACATAACCTCAACTATACTTCTTCTCACAACAGCTTCACATCCTCAACCCATCTCCAGCTCTACCCCTTCCTCGTGTTACAAGAGTCACCTGCTGCCTTCACTTCCAGCGTCACCTGCTGCCTTCACTTCCAGCGTCACCTGTTGCCTTCACTTCCAGCGTCACCTGCTGCCTTCACTTCCAGCGTCACCTGCTGCCTTCACCTCCAGCGTCACCTGCTGCCTTCACTTCCAGCGTCACCTGCTGCCTTCACCTCCAGCGTCACCTGCTGCCTTCACTTCCAGCGTCACCTGCTGCCTTCACCTCCAGCGTCACCCCCTGCCTTCACTTCCAGCGTCACCTGCTGCCTTCACTTCCAGCGTCACCTGCTGCCTTCACTTCCAGCGTCACCTGCTGCCTTCACTTCCAGCGTCACCTGCTGCCTTCACTTCCAGCGTCACCTGCTGCCTTCACTTCCAGCGTCACCTGCTGCCTTCACTTCCAGCGTCACCTGTTGCCTTCACTTCCAACGTCACCTGCTGCCTTCACCTCCAGCGTCACCCCCTGCCTTCACTTCCAGCGTCACCTGCTGCCTTCACTTCCAGCGTCACCTGCTGCCTTCACTTCCAGCGTCACCTGCTGCCTTCACTTCCAGCGTCACCCCCTGCCTTCACTTCCAGCGTCACCTGCTGCCTTCACTTCCAGCGTCACCTGCTGCCTTCACTTCCAGCGTCACCTGCTGCCTTCACTTCCTGCGTTACCTGCTGCCTTCACTTCCAGCGTCACCTGCAGCCTTCATTTCCAGCGTCACCTGCTGCCTTTACTTCCAGCGTCACCTCCTGCCTTCACTTCCAGCGTCACCTGCTGCCTTCACTTCCAGCGTCACCTGCTGCCTTCACTTCCAGCGTCACCTGCTGCCTTCACTTCCAGCGTCACCCGCTGCCTTCACTTCCAGCGTCACCTGTTGCCTTCACTTCCAGCGTCACCTGCTGCCTTCACTTCCAGCGTCACCTGCTGCCTTCACTTCCAGCGTCACCTGCTGCCTTCACTTCCAGCGTCACCTGCTGCCTTCACTTCCAGCGTCACCTGCTGCCTTAACTTCCAGCGTCACCTGCTGCCTTCACTTCCAGCGTCACCTGTTGCCTTCACTTCCAGCGTCACCTGCTGCCTTCACTTCCAGCGTCACCTGCTGCCTTCACTTCCAGCGTCACCTGCTGCCTTCACTTCTAGCGTCACCTGCTGCCTTCACTTCCTGCGTCACCTGCTGCCTTCACTTCCAGCGTCACCTGTTGCCTTCACTTCCAGCGTCACCTGCTGCCTTCACTTCCAGCGTCACCTGCTGCCTTCACTTCCAGCGTCACCTGTTGCCTTCACTTCCAGCGTCACCTGCTGCCTTCACTTCCAGCGTCACCTGTTGCCTTCACTTCCAGCGTCACCTGCTGCCTTCACTTCCAGCGTCACCTGCTGCCTTCACTTCCAGCGTCACCTGTTGCCTTCACTTCCAGCGTCACCTGCTGCCTTCACTTCTAGCGTCACCTGCTGCCTTCACTTCCAGCGTCACCTGCTGCCTTCACTTCCAGCGTCACCTGCTGCCTTCACTTCTAGCGTCACCTGCTGCCTTCACTTCCAGCTCCACCCCTCACCCTCACCCCCAGCTTCATCCCCGACTCTTATAGCCGTTAATTCAACGTAAAATTAGGGTTTGAGTGGTATAAATGCTGGTCACGAGAGAGGGAAGGAGAGAGTGTGTGCTGTGTCAACCTAATTAAAACGTTCATTCTTTCTTCAACTTTATTTATAACACCTTACTCTAGTTATTTTACCATTTATAACACCATGCACCTGGCTATCACCACTCATACCGCCACAAAGCGACTTGTTTCAAACTATGACATAATCTAAAATTAAGTTAAAACTACTTAATGCTGCCACCATCATCACCTTTGATGAAAATGAGTACTTTATAGTGACGGACAGTGAAGGATACCGGTCACTGGAGCGTTAAAGACGTTAATTACTCCAAGAGGTGGTGGGCACCGTACCCGCACAGTCACTTACTGTGACCTATTCCTGAAAATAGACATTGACACAGGAAGGATTTGGGGAGGGGGTTGAATTTATTTTTTAGTTGTATTTATAAACAAAAGTAAATGCAATAAAAGGGGCGCCAAAGCACCAATCGGAAACGAACAACGCACTACAACAATACAAAGAAAATAACATGAAACACAAACAATACACAGGAGCAAATACAGGAAAAAACAAAACATTGTATAACAAAAGAACACATCCAGGAACACGTAACACATGAACAACACAAACAGCATAACAATGAACACAGGTACAAACAACATGTACAATCCAACATAGAAAGCACGGGTAGGTGGACAGAATAATAACACTGTACAAAGTACCAAAAAATACAACATTTACAAACATAAACAACATACACAGAAAAATACAATCGACAAACGGCGATACATAAGTGACGGCACAAAAGCACCATCGTAATATAACCCACAGAACCCCGGACATAACAAAAATTCAATCACCCATAACATGAGCATTCAAACAAGCATACACAAAAACAGTACAAGGTAATACACACCAAACATAATAACCAAACGAGCACAGGAAGACTAACAGGTCCAGGCAACAGTACAAAATTAATCAAAACAAAGACATATACCAGCAAAACAGCACAACACACAGAAAACCAGATAACAGCACACCACAAACACACAACAACATACACTTGGACCCGACCACCACACACGGTGGACGGGCAGACCACCCACACAAACAAACACCAAACACTCAGGCCACAACAACTGAGTGGCACACACACACACACAATAAAAAAATAAGCTAATAAAGGTACAAACAAATAAGCAAAAAAAAAGGCACCGAAGCACCAAAACAAAACAAGGAGTACCTTAAGGATTATACCCATACTTCTTAGTGTATGCATCCCAAGTACGCTTTAGTGGCATACGTGGTACGCAACCCCTGCCCAATCGGCTGAGGTCGCAGTCGCGGCACAAGGACGAATCATCATCCCAACCCACAAGAGACTTAACGACTTTAGGACCTCCCGCACATGAGCCCGCAACACAAGATCCGGCGGCAAGGGCGAGGGCTCCATAGGGCCCACCATGGGAGCCGGCGTCACTGCGACCCCCATACAGGTTCGAAATTACAAGAGATGAGGTCAAAAAGCACCTATTGGAGCTGGATGTGAGAAAAGCTGTTGGGCCGGATGGAATCTCGCCATGGGTATTGAAAGAGTGTGCAGGAGCACTTTGCTTACCACTCTCCATAGTGTATAGTAAGTCACTGGAAACGGGGGACCTACCAGAAATATGGAAGACTGCTAATGTAGTACCAATATACAAAAAGGGTGACAGACAAGAGGCACTGAACTACAGGCCAGTGTCCTTAACTTGTATACCATGCAAGGTGATGGAGAAGATTGTGCGAAAAAACCTAGTAACACATCTGGAGAGAAGAGACTTCGTGACAACCCATCAACATGGGTTCAGGGAGGGTAAATCTTGCCTTACAGGCTTGATAGAATTCTACGATCAGGTGACAAAAATTAAGCAAGAAAGAGAAGGGTGGGCGGACTGCATTTTTTTGGACTGTCGGAAAGCCTTTGACACAGTACCCCATAAAAGGTTGATGCATAAGCTGGAGAAACAGGCAGGAGTAACAGGTAGGGCGCTCCAGTGGATAAGGGAGTACCTAAGCAATAGGAAGCAGAGAGTTACAGTGAGGGGTGAGAACTCAGACTGGCGTGAAGTCACCAGTGGAGTCCCACAGGGCTCTGTACTTGGACCTATCCTGTTTCTGATATACGTAAATGATCTCCCAGAGGGTATAGACTCATTCCTCTCAATGTTTGCTGACGACGCCAAAATTATGAGAAGGATTAAGACAGAGGAGGACAGCTTGAGACTTCAAGAAGACCTGGACAAGCTGCAGGAATGGTCGAACAAATGGCTGTTAGAGTTTAACCCAAGCAAATGTAATGTAATGAAGATAGGGGTAGGAAGCAGGAGACCAGATACAAGGTACCATTTGGGAGATGACATACTTCAAGAGTCAGAGAGAGAGAAAGACCTGGGGGTTGATATCACGCCAGACCTGTCCCCTGAAGCTCATATCAAGAGGATAACATCATCAGCATATGCCAGGTTGGCTAACATGAGAACGGCCTTTAGAAACTTGTGTAAGGAATCTTTCAGAACATTATATACCACATATATCAGACCAATCCTGGAGTATGCGGCTCCAGCATGGAGTCCCTATCTAGTCAAGCATAAGACTAAACTGGAAAAGGTTCAAAGGTTTGCCACCAGACTAGTACCCGAGCTGAGAGGTATGAGCTACGAGGAGCGACTGCAGGAATTAAACTTCACTTCGTTGGAAGACAGAAGAGTTAGGGGGGACATGATCACCACATTCAAGATTCTCAGGGGAATCGACAGGGTTGATAAAGACAGGCTGTTTAACACAAGGGGCACACGCACTAGGGGACACAGGTGGAAACTGAGTGCCCAAATGAGCCACAGAGATATTAGAAAGAACTTTTTTAGTGTCAGAGTGGTTGACAAATGGAATGCATTAGGAAGTGATGTGGTGGAGGCTGACTTCATACACAGTTTCAAGTGTAGATATGATAGAGCCCAATAGGCTCAGGAAACTGTACACCTGTTGATTGACAGTTGAGAGGCGGGACCAAAGAGCCAGAGCTCAACCCCCGCAAGCACAACTAGGTGAGTACAACTAGGTGAGTACATGGTCCGGCTGCACAACGTCCTTTCTCAACACAATTACCAAATCTCTACCAGCACAACCTACCGCACCAGGAGACTCAACTCTCCATTCCAGGAAAAAAGAACACAGGGGGGCATCAGGTGGAGATACAGGAGCAGACAAAGATGCTCCCACCCCAGTAGCTAACACCGGTAGTGGGAGCCGGTCGGCCGAGCGCACAGAACGCTGGACTTGTGATCCTGTGGTCCTGGGTTCGATTCCAGGCGCTGGCGAGAAACAATGGGCAGAGTTTCTTTCGCCCTATGCCCCTGTTACCTAGCAGTAAAACAGGTACCTGGGTGTTAGTCAGCTGTCACGGGCTGCTTCCTGGGCGTGGAGGCCTGGTCGAGGACCGGGCCGCGGGGACACTAAGCCCCGAAATCATCTCAAGATAGTCTCAAGATAGAACACCCCCACATGGACCTTAGCCTCCACCACCACCTCACCAACACCAGGCACCCCACAGCCCTCAGGCACCCCCACCAGCCTTCCCATCAGACGACATGGAACTTTCAAATTCACCAACATCCTCGCAAGCGGCGCCCCAAGTCGGTGACAAGCCCAGAGACATCTTCGATCGATTGAACGCCGGACGCAGATCGTTAGAGCCATCCACATCCAACACACTTGACGCACCAGAAGCACAGGAAGGCCGTGCACAGTCATGCAGCACCTTGGTACGAAGCACTGCGGCTGCGGTAACCACCGGAGGCACCAGGCCAAACACAACTGGCCCCCCCCACCGGAGCCACCACCAAGACTACGTGCATGACACGCCGCTCCACCGCGTTAGACACCACAATCCAAAGCTGTAGGCACTGGCCCTGGCACCGTTGCAGTAACTGGCAGCACACCCACAGCAGCCGGCGAGGGAGGAGGAGGGGCTCAACTGTGGGAATTTCCCAGCAGGTGCTTGATTATATTAAGATTAATTATTATTAAGTGGACTGTGTGATTGATTGATATACCTACTAGGTGTTACCACTTACACACTTTTGGGAAGTTGATTTAATATTGCTAAATCCACCTTATAATATTAGGTAATCATGAGATTAGTAAATCATAGTAAATAATATTTTCTATAAAGTTAGTAGACTAACTACAATTATTAATGAATAAGTTAGGAGGGCTTAGCTGCCGAGCAGGTGTGCGTATGTAACGTCAAGGAACGTCTCGAGTCAGGCGAAATTCTTGCCTCCTAGTGGGGTGTCGAGACCACGACTAAACCATAAGTTGAGGCAACTGGCTCACAGTTGCTTCTCTCCACTCTGCGAATAACATACAATATAACTCCTACAGTGCTAATATTTCCCCAGCTAATCTTGAATGAATAGATTAACTGCATATTAAACCTAAACTTACTCTGGATGTTTAAATTCTCCTGCAGTATAACGGCTAGCCTATCTTATCACAAGTTAATACGGCCAAAAATACGGATAGAACGTCAGTAGCCGACCGGACCCAATTTCCCTTATCGTGTGAAGCTAACAGCAAAGTCTGGGAGCCGTGAGACGTCGGATGACCTAAATATTGGACGACGCTACTTAGTTTGCTTCAGCAGGGATCAGCTTGAGCTCGTGTTGTCATGAGACTCTGTGCGCAAGTGATGCGTCCTCCTCCCTCCCTCATGGTGAACGTCCGGCAGATTAGTCACACTATTTAATTTATCTCGTTCACAAATGAGATGATATTGGCATCATTTTATGCCCTAATATTTTACGTCAGAGAACAATTTGCCATTGTTTATAACACTGGATCAAAACGTTTTCCATGATTAAAAACAAATTCAAGAAATGCGGAATACGTGATGTAATTATTATTCTGGCCGTGAATCAGCATGTCATGGATGTGGAAATTCACCTCTAGATGAAAGTACACTTGAGTTGCGTGGTGACCACCGGCCAGGTCGGACGCTCCTGAGGTCTCTCCGCACTGGCTAGTGTTTACGTTGGGTGATTGCTGGTTTGCCCTGCTGGTGGTGGTCTGCCACTGACAGGGTGACGTTTGCTTAGCCATGGGGACTTCTCGCCCCCCAGTGAAGAGGACATTGTCGGCTGGTCTGGCGTTTACGGTACCAGTAGACCATCCATTGGTTGGTGTCGCCCTGGTGGACGTGCTTCATGTGCAGCTGTCGGACCTGGTGGGCATCCAGCTGCTTCAGGGCAACCGTGCTGTGGTAAAGTTCCGCCTCCAGGCTGCCGTTCAGGCGTTTCTCGAGCGGTGTGAGGGGCGTGTTTACCCTCTCCCTGATACTGCTGGCTCCGTTAGGGTAGTGAATCTTAGTGTCACCTTGACGTCTGTGGCGGTGCATGGCGCCCCCTTCGAATTTCAGGACGACTTTTTGACCTCCTGTTTCGAACGGTTTGGGACAGTGTTAAGTGTTCGTTGGAACAGGGTCGTTGCCGGGCACTGTGTTGGTATGCTTGACGGCTCCCGCACCCTGACGATGTCGCTGAAGTGTAGTGTACCGTCGTCGATATCCGTGTTGGGATACACGCTCCACTGCCAGTATCGGGGTCAACCGCGCACCTGTTATCGGTGTGGTCACGAGGGTCATCTGGCTGCAGCGTGCGACGTGGGAGCAGCTGGTCGGGTGCATGTTTTTCGTGCGGAGGATTTCCCACCCTTGTTACTTTCGGACGGTTCTGAGGATGGAGTGGGTACTGTGCCTGCGGCGCCTGGTTGCCTGTCTGCTGCTCCGCCTGTTGAGGTGAATTCTACGGCCTGCACGACCCGTCTGGTGCCTGCTGTGGCCCCTGGGGATGTTGAGCCGGTGTGTGTGGGTGTTGGGCCGTCGCCTGAGCTGCGTGTTGTGCAGGATGTCCCGGTGGAGGTCCATGTCCCGCCTGTGGATGTGATACCGGCTCCCGGGAATACGGGTTCTGCTGTTTTAGAGGGGGTGCTTCGGCAGGGAGAGGTGCCTGCCGTGCCTGTGTGTGCTGACAACTGTAGTTCTGCTCTTTCCATCCCTTTGCCGAAGCGTGCGCGTCAGTGTTCTGAGGCTGTTTCCCTGGATGATGTGGACAGTGTGGGTGATGTGGCCTCTGTGGACTCTTCGGACAGTGCTGGTGTGACCTGTGTGGATGTGAAGATGGTGGCCGTGCCTGCGGCGGGGCCTGCTGGGCGTGGTGTGGTGCGACCTGTCTCGAAGCGTTCACGGCGGGCTCGGAGTGTGTCTCCCCCTCGTGGTGTGCCTTGGGAGGAGGTGGGGGAGTATGATGATCTGGCGCCCCCCTCCGAGGATGTTGGTGCTGTGAGAGACTCCGAAGTTGCTACCTGTGCCTCTCCTCCTGCGTCTCCTGCTGTTGGATCTCCGCAGTGGGGGGTTGTCCCTGATGATCGGGACCTCGTCGTGATGTTGCGGAAAGATGTGCGCCGGGGGGCCTCGGGTCCTGTGCCCGGTGGTGGGGTCGGTGCCGCGCCTGCATCCCCTGCTGTATCCCCTCCTTCCTTGCTCCGGTCTGGGGATTGCCTGGTTCCGTCTGCTGGAGTCGTGCCCTGTGAGGGTCCGGAGTTGGGCCCTTATCGAGATGCCCGGGTGCTTCCGATCCCGTGGTGCTCGTCCACTATCTGGGTGTCGCGGGTGAAGGAGTTTGTGTATCGGATGCCGGATAGGATGTCTCAGCCGAGGGCGCTGCCTGGTGGCCGGCTGCCCGCTGACGAGCGGGTGATTTGGGAAGCGTACTGCTTGCGCTTTCCGATATACAAGTTTCCGGAGAAGTATTAGTTCCCGTCTTGCACACACTGCTAAGCCGTGCGTGGGTCAGCTGCCACCGTGACCGCGACGCCCCGCCCCCCGGTGCGGGGTGTCTCCCTCTAACGTTCGACTCTGTTTTCGCCGCCTCTCCTCTCTCTACGGCCCATCACATCTACCGCTTTTGACTTTCTTCTCATCCTAACCGTCAACGCATCTCCTTACGTCTGTCCTGGTGCAGTCATCGGGAGGGTTAACCCTTCATGCAAACTGCACCTATTCTCAAGAAGAAGAAGAGAAAGTACACTTTAATTATTGTCAACTTTAATTAATTTCTAATCTAAGAAATGCAAATATAAGCAAATTGCAGACAGGTTTTAATAGGAATTAGATAAAGAAATCGTCAACGCGTGAGACGTGGTGGGTGACACAATAACCCACTATCCATACTCAGAAACTTTTGGCGCTTCTGCACTAGAAAGTAATATCTTCTTGTCATGTTCACAGAAATGGTACCATCCGTTTCTATGTGCGGCGGCTGGACGCCACTAGAGAAGGTAAACAGCACACAGGACGCCTGCCAAGCTTGGGAGCTACTCTATCATGTAATCGTCTTTTAAGTATTAAAGTCAGTAACCAGGAATGACTTTACATCAACCTTACTACCAAGACTATCTCAGCTATACACAGACACCACACTGGCGACGAGGATGAACTGGGAACGCAGGTATTTTGTTCAACAAAAGACAAGGAAGAAGCATGCTGCCTCACGCCCAGAGGAGGAAGAGAAGCTGTGAGCACCATACCCCATGCTTTGTGCTGACCGTTGCTGTGTGCTGACCGTTGCTGTGTGCTGGCCGTTGCTGTGTGCTGGCCAATGCTGTGTGCTACACAAGCTGTGCTGATTGTTGCTGTGTGAGAGAGGAATCTGCCGACGCTGTGTACGAAACGACGCTTTGATGCAGTGTACAAAACCTGATGTTTGGTTACGAAACGACGCTCCGTGCTACAAAATTCTTCACGCTGTGAACCAACTGCTGCCTACTGCTGCCAACTGCTGCCTACTGCTGTATTAACTGCTGACAACTGCTGTACCAAATGCTAACAACTGCTGTGTTGCTGTGAGTAGGAACAACACATGTACACAAGGGTTAGGTAAGAAATCAGTTGCTGCTGTGTTGTGCACTGTTGTGAACTTTTGCATTAAAATGCTTGTGTGCTTTGCAAAATTAAAGTAATTACAGTGAATTCTTAAATAACATATACAGTGCAGTAAGTGTTATATATTCTGAGGAACATTTTAAGTGATAAGTTTAAATTTATTCAGTAAAAATGGCAAATATACCTCAGTTTCCTGCATTTGATCTGACTGTGACCAGACAAACCTGTCACAGAGGTGGGTCAAATGGCTTAAAAGGTTTGAAAATTTGTTGATAGTTTCTGACATCAAAAGTGCTGAAAGAAAGCGTGCCTTTCTGCTTCATTATGCAGGTGATAGAGTTGTTGACATCTTGATACACTGAAAGATACTGGTGGTGCTAAGATTATGACACTGCCAAGGCCAAATTAACTGAGCATTTCAAACCAAGGCAAAATACTGCTATGGAAATTATGCATTTCAGGAGAGCAAACAACTCTCTAATGAAACTGTTGATCAATACCACACGTCTGCAGGGTTTAGCAGCCACTGTGAGTTTGCTGATGTTGACAAAGAAATCAAACAGCAAATAATGAACATGCACATCTACACGTCTTCGTCGAAGAGCTCTAGAACTTGTTGATGATGAAAGTTCTCTTAACCAGATACTGGATATGGCTCGTCGAATGGAAGATGCTGCACGTGATGCTCGTGTCATGGAGTGCAGTGCCAACAACGGTTCTGCCACTGTTACTAACAGTCAAGAAGTAGTAAGTTCAGGGAGTACACCATGATCGTAGAGATATCATGCCAACCTAACATTAAATTGAGCCGAGAACCACATCACAACTGGAGTCATGGAACAAGACTCAAGCAGTCACAACACTCACATCAGAGGTTGTCAACAATAAATGTTACAATTGTGGAGGAGACTACCCACACCAAGATATGTTTGTCCTGCCAAGGTAAGAAGTGCTATGAGTGTAGAAAACTAATCATTTTGGTGCTATTGTCGTTCCGCACTAAAGAACCACAATCAATAATAAAAGCAATGTACGAGGATCAAGTCATAGGAGTCGAGGTGGCAAACAAATATTGCACCTCAAATCAAGAATGTTAATAATATACAAGACAACATTCATTACAACCAGTCTCAGAAGACAGTGAATGTGATTATATTTATGGAGTACAAGCAATCACAAATGGAATGATCTTCCAAACAACCCAGAGACTATAGTATACATTGCTGGCATTTGTCTCAAAATCTCATTGACACTGGATCAAACATTGACACCATTGCTGAGTGCCACTATGAAAATTTAAAAAACAGTTCCCAAAGCTTGAAACTACAATGGTAAGCCAGCCACTGCCTATGCTTCAAAGGTAGCCTTACCAGTGATTGGAACTTTCACTGCAGAGATTAAGTCAAAGAATGCAATGCTCATTACTACATTCCATGTTGTTAGGAATGCAAAGGAGTCTTTACTCAGTTACAAGACTTCAACCAAATTGGGGCTACTTCAGCTTTCTAATGCTGTAGCAGTGGAATCTGCAAACAATGTTGATGCTATTGTTGCTGAATTTTCTGATCGGTTTAAATCCATAGGTTGTTATACTGATAGCAAGTACATCTGCATATCAACCCAGATGTAATTCCAGTTGCCCAACCACATCGCGCGACAACCATTCCATACTCGCAAGAAAGTCGATGCCGAACTGGATAGGCTGATAGAACTAGATATCATTGAACCGGTAACAGGCCCAACACCATGGGTAAGCCCAATTGTCACTCCACCATCCACCGAAGCCGAAAATCCAGATGAGATACGCATTTGTGTAGACATGCGTGTTCCCACAAGGCAATAATGCGTGAACGCCATCCTACACCCACTGTAGATGATATGATTTACCGCTTGAATGGTGCAACTGTATTCAGCAAGTTAGATTTAAACAAGGCTATCATCAGCTTGAACTTGATGATGAGAGTCGATCATCACAACGTTTACGACACATCGAGGTCTGTATAGGTACAAGCGCCTGAGTTTTGGTATTAACAGTGCTGCTGAAGTATTCCAGCACATCATCAGCCAGGTATTGCAAGATATACCTAATGCTGACAACATGTCTGATGACATCATTGTTTATGGCCGTACCCAAGCTGAACACGACAAAGCTTTCGTGCAACATTGCAACGCTTACGAGAAAGAATTTGACGCTAAGCCGAGCAAAGTGTGAGTTCAATCAACATAAAATTGAATTCTTTGGACATGTACTTAGTGACAAAGGTCTATCTCCAGATCCTAAGAAAGTTGCAGATATCAAGAATGCTGCACCTCCTTCAACATCCACTGAAGTACATAGTTTTCTGGGAATGGCAAACTACTGTTCTCGCTTCATTCCAGATTTTGCTACCATTACGAAGCCTCTACGTGAGCTCCTGAAGAAAAATGCATCATGGTACTGGAGCGATGTCGAGCAAAATGCTTTGATGCTGTGAAAGATGCACTAGTAGAAAATGCGACTGCTGCATACTTTGATCCATCAATGGACTGAGTTAACGGTGGATGCTAGTCCTGTTGGTTTAGGTGCTGTGTTAGCCCAACACAAACCTGGTCAACCAGATTCAAGAGTAGTAATTGCCTACGCCAGCCGTTCTCTCTCAGATGTTGAGCAACGATACAGTCAGACAGAGAAGGAAGCTCTTGCTCTTGTATGGGGCTGTGAACACTCAATGTGTATCTGCTTGGTGCACCCTTTACCACGATAGTCACTGACCACAAACCGTTGGAGACCATCTTCAATAATCCAAAGTCCAAACCACCAGCTCGCATTGAGAGATGGGCTCTTCGTCTGCAACCATACAACTTTACGGTGAAATACAAGCCGGTGCAGGCAATCCCGCTGATTACATCAGTCGACATCCTGCCAACAGTTTCACCATCACCAAGCATCAGCAAGTTGCCGAGGAATATGTACACTCTGTAACCTGTGATGCAGTCCCTAAGGCTCTCACTCTTGATGAAATCCGTACTGCAACCCTAGAGGACCCAACTCTGCAAGCAACAGTGGATGCATTGACTAAGAAAAAGTTTCCACGCATCCCACCCTCAGGAGTTGACCAAGATGCATTCAAAGCACTTGAACGCATCCAGACAGAATTATGTTACGCAACAACGACACCGTGCTGTGCGAGGTACTCGTATCGTCATTCCAGCTGTTCTCCAGCAACGTGCTCTGAAGCTTGCACATCAAGGACACCAAGGTCTTGTAAGGACCAAACAGCTGCTACGAGAAAAGGTGTGGTTTCCTGGCATTGATCGTCAAGCTAAGGACATGCATGATGCCTGTGTCCCTTGCCAAGCTGCAGTGGATACTTCAAGACCAACACCTCTACAACCTTCACCACTACCTGCTGCACCATGGATGGAAGTATCGATGGATTTCTGTGGACCGCTACACCACTGGAGAGTACTTGATGGTAGTCATTGATGATCACTCACGTTATCCAGAAGTAGAAATCATCACTTCCACATCTGCAAAGGCTGTCATCCCGAAACTCGACAAGATCTTTTCAAACTTTGGCATTCCTGAAGTTGTCAAGACGGACATGGACCGCCATTTAATGGACAAGACTTTGTCAACTTTGCTGAGCATATTGGATTCAAACACCGCCGTGTGATGCCTACATCCTCAAGCAAATGGAGAAGTAGAGAGATTCATGCAACCTCTCATGAAAGCTGTACGCTGTGCTCATGCCGAAGGACGATCCTGGAAACAAGCTATGTATGCTTTTCTCAGGAACTACCGTGCAACACCGCATGGAACACTGGGCAAGTCGCCTGGCGAACTTTTATTTGGACGTCCTATGAGAATCGCACTACCTGTCATGCCAGCCAAGGTAACGATAAACGTCTCGCTCAGAAGGATGCACTAGCCAAGGGCAAAATGAAAATTGCTCATGATCAACGTGCAAAGGAACAATTCATAAAGGTTGGAGATACTGTTCTCGTTAAAAAGAAAAAAGAGGGAAAGCTAGATATGCCGTATGATACAAAACCATACCATATAAAGTGATTAGTGTAAAAGGAACTATGGTAACAGCGAGTAATAGAGATCATAGTATAACACGTATATGGCTTATTTCAAAGTGATTCCAACTAGTGTAGAAAATGATGAAGTGCAAAGTCGTGCAAAAGAAAAGAAAAAATGAGTTATAACTCGATAAACAATTCATCGAGGGATGTTTTTGTATTTAAGGACTCTCGTCCAAAACGACATGTTAAACCCCTACACGATATGATGATTAATTGTGTTCCTATGTAATGCAAAGTATTTACTTGTTATGCTAACTAAATTTAATATTGTTTGAATAATGCAGATCTCTCATTCAATATTTTTTAACTTTGTATTACAGTTTCTTTCATGTTTGTTTAACATTGCATATGTATTTTTAACATTGAATCCTTTGTGGTAAAGATTGTTTAAATTCTTTGTGTGTTTAATTGTTAAATGTATGCAATATCTCTTGATATGTTAATAACTTACTTTGTGTCAATAACTTTGCTTGTGCTACAAGCATGGTAGACATCCTGTATTCATTCTTTTTAAAGAAAAGGAGGGATGTCATGTTCACAGAAAAATGGTACCATCCGTTTTCTATGTGCGGCGGCTGGACGCCACTAGAGAAGGTAAACAGCCACAGACGCCTGCCAAGCTTGGGAGCTACTCTATCATGTAATCGTTTATAAGTATTAAAGTCAGTAACCAGAATGACTTTACATCAACCTTATACCAAGACTATCTCAGCTATACACAGACACCACAGTGTCTATATAAATAAAATGGAACTGTTCTTGGTGCTGTGTATACTGAGATATCTTGTTGTAAGGTTGATGTAAAGTCATTCCTGGTTACGACTTTATACTTATAAACGATTACATGACTAGAGCTCCCAAGCTTGGCAGGCGTCCTGTGCTTTGTTTACCTCTCTCTAGTGGCGTCCAGCCGCCGCACATAGAAAACGGATGGTACCATTTTCTGTGAACATGACATCCCTCCTTTTCTTTAAAAAGAATGAATACAGGATGTCTACCATGCTTGTAGCACAAAGCAAGTTATTGACACAAAGTAAGTTATTAACATATCAAGAGATATTGCATACATTTAACATTAATTAAACACACAAAGAATTTAAACAACTTTACCACAAAGGATTTCAATGTTAAAAATACATATGCAATGTTAAACAACATGAAAGAACTGTAATACAAAGTTACAAAATATTGAATGAGAGATCTGCATTATTCAAACAATATTAAATTTAGTTCAGCATAACAAGTAAATACTTTGCATTACATAGGAACACAATTAATCATCATATCGTGTAGGGCGTTTAACATGACGTTTGGACGAGAGTCCTAAATACAAAAATATCCCTCGATGAATTGTTTATCGAGTTATAACTCATTTTTTCTTTTTCTTTTGCACGACTTTGCACTTCATCATTTTCTACACTAGTTGGAATCACTTTGAAATAAGCCATATTACGTGTTTATACTATGATCTCTATTACTCGCTGTTACCATAGTTCCTTTTACACTAATCACTTTATATGGTTTTGTATCATACGGCATATCTAGCTTTCCCTCTTTTTTCTTTTTAACGAGAACAGTATCTCCAACCTTTATGAATTGTTCCTTTGCACGTTGATCATGAGCAATTTTCATTTTGCCTTGGCTAGTGCATCCTTCTGAGCGAGACGTTTATCCGTTACCTTGGCTGGCATGACAGGTAGTGCGATTCTCATAGGACGTCCAAATAAAAGTTCGCCAGGCGACTTGCCCAGTGTTCCATGCGGTGTTGCACGGTAGTTCCTGAGAAAAGCATACATAGCTTGTTTCCAGGATCGTCCTTCGGCATGAGCACAGCGTACAGCTTTCATGAGAGGTTGCATGAATCTCTCTACTTCTCCATTTGCTTGAGGATGTAGTGGCATCACACGGCGGTGTTTGAATCCAATATGCTCAGCAAAGTTGACAAAGTCTTGTCCATTAAATGGCGGTCCATTGTCCGTCTTGACAACTTCAGGAATGCCAAAGTTTGAAAAGATCTTGTCGAGTTTCGGGATGACAGCCTTTGCAGATGTGGAAGTGATGATTTCTACTTCTGGATAACGTGAGTGATCATCAATGACTACCATCAAGTACTCTCCAGTTGGTAGCGGTCCACAGAAGTCCATCGATACTTCCATCCATGGTGCAGCAGGTAGTGGTGAAGGTTGTAGAGGTGTTGGTCTTGAAGTATCCACTGCAGCTTGGCAAGGGACACAGGCATCATGCATGTCCTTCTGGACGATCAATGCCAGGAAACCACACCTTTTCTCGTAGCAGCTGTTTGGTCCTTACAAGACCTTGGTGTCCTTGATGTGCAGCTTCAGAGCACGTTGCTGGAGAACAGCTGGAATGACGATACGAGTACCTCGCAGCACGGTGTCGCGTTGTTGCGTAACACTTAATTCTGTCTGGATGCGTTCAAGTGCTTTGAATGCATCTTGGTCAACTCCTGAGGGTGGGATGCGTGGAAACTTTTTCTTAGTCAATGCATCCACTGTTGCTTGCAGAGTTGGGTCCTCTAGGTTGCAGTACGGATTTCATCAAGAGTGAGAGCCTTAGGGACTGCATCACAGGTTACAGAGTGTACATATTCCTCGGCAACTTGCTGATGCTTGGTGATGGTGAAACTGTTGGCAGGATGTCGACTGATGTAATCAGCGGGATTGCCTGCACCGGCTTGTATTTCACCGTAAAGTTGTATGGTTGCAGACGAAGAGCCCATCTCTCAATGCGAGCTGTGGTTTGGACTTTGGATTATTGAAGATGGTCCCAACGGTTGTGGTCAGTGACTATCGTGGTAAAGGGTGCACCAAGCAGATACACATTGAAGTGTTCACAGCCCCATACAAGAGCAAGAGCTTCCTTCTCTGTCTGACTGTATCGTTGCTCAACATCTGTGAGAGAACGGCTGGCATAGGCAATTACTACTCTGAATCTGGTGGTTGACCAGGTTTGTGTTGGCTAACACAGCACCTAAACCAACAGGACTAGCATCCACCGTTACTCAGTGTCCATTGATGGATCAAAGTATGCAGCAGTCGCATTTTCTACTAGTGCATCTTTCACAGCATCAAATGCATTTTGCTCGACATCGCTCCAGTACCATGATGCATTTTTCTTCAGGAGCTCACGTAGAGGCTTCGTAATGGTAGCAAAATCTGGAATGAAGCGAGAACAGTAGTTTGCCATTCCCAGAAAACTATGTACTTCATGATCGTTGAAGGAGGTGCAGCATTCTTGAATATCTGCAACTTTCTTAGGATCTGGAGACAGACCTTTGTCACTAAGTACATGTCCAAAGAATTCAATTTATGTTTATTGAACTCACACTTTGCTCGGCTTAGCGTCAAATTCTTTTCTCGTAAGCGTTGCAATGTTGCACGAAGAGCTTTGTCGTGTTCAGCTTAGGTACGGCCATAAACAGTAATGTCATCAGACATGTTGTCAGCATTAGGTATATCTTAATACCTGGCTGATGATGTGCTGGAATACTTCAGCAGCACTGTTTAATACCAAAACTCAGGCGCTTGTACCTATACAGACCTCGATGTGTCGTAAACGTTGTGATGAATCGACTCTCATCATCTAGTTCAAGCTGATGATAA